>APFE031369066.1:20188-34184 GCA_000404065.3 Pinus taeda
AAGACTCACTGAAATGACAAAATTTGACCTTGACACTTCAAAATCACTTTTTAAGAGCATATTTGATCACTGGAGGAAAGCTGGAAAGACTGACACTAACACACCCCAAGGTGAAATACTAGGTCTGATAAATCCCAAGTCTAAGAGATCTTTTAACTGCATCTGCAACTCACAAATTTTTGGAGTTGTCATCCCATAGGGTTTCTTAGATATTGGTTATTCACCAAGTTTTAGGTTGATTATGAAATCAATCTCCCTTATAGGAGGTAATCCAGTCAATTCCTTAGGAAAAACATCCTTGAATTCTGACAAAATTGGGTGTTGATCTAGGGAGGGTCCTTTCTGGTCACTTACAGCCTCAACCACATATAGCTCGCAACCTTGTCGGAGACAACATTTTACCTTCATCATGGATATGAATCATAGCGACACTCCTCTCTTGCTTCCAAAATCCTCAATTGGCCTACCTTCATCATTTAAAAAAATCACCTTTTTCTTGAAACAGTCTACCAAATCTTGATGAGCTTCTAGCCAGTCCATTCCAATAATTACATCATATGTCCCAAATGTTGTGATGTATGCCTTCAACTTAGTCATACACACCTCGAGGTTTACCTAACATTGGTCAACACTAGGTCCTACTGCTTGTTTTATCCCAAAAGCCATCTCAACTTGCTTAAGGTCAACGTGCTCATAGGCTGCCAACCCACATTTTTCTAATGCAACTGGTGAAATGAAACTATCTATAGCACCTGAATTGAACAAATTTTTAACTTTTACTTTTTTATCATACCTGAGGTTTCTACCACGGCAGACTGGTGTTCAACTTGTTGGTTATCAATTGCTGCATAGATTCGATGGTGGCTACTTGCCCCCCCCCCCATTGGTGCTTTTCCTTCTCTACGGTTGTTATCGGTTTGTAACTCAGAGCATTCATGCTGGTAATGAGGTCCCCCACATCCCCAACAAGTGATGTGCAGTAGACCTTGAAACGAATGTTGTGGAGTTCTTTGGAAAGAGTTCCTTCCCTTGGGACCCCTGCCCCTACTTGTTTCTCCTCATGTATGACCTTGATTTGCATGCACACTTGAAGCTGCAGGTGAAGCTACACTAGTATCCATTGAAATCCCCATTGTCGGTGCTCTGGGTACAACCCTGTTTCCATATGGTGGTGGCCTCAAAATTCCTCCCCTGGGGAAGGTATGAGGGGCCTTCCCCATAAACCTTGGTTGGCATGGAAAAATGGTTTTGTTTCCACCCTTTAATTCTAAGTGTTCTTTGACATAACGAGCCTGTTCCACAACTTCTGCAACTGAGGATGGTTTCCACATCCTCGCCATTTCCCTAAGCTTAGGGTTCAATCCATAAATAAAATGATCTGCTTGGCACTGGTCAGTATCCATGTAGGAGACATACTTGACCAATTCCATGAATCTAATTTCATATTCTTCTACTGTACAATTTCCCTGTACCAAGGCATGGAAGGCTCCTACCTGTTGTTCTTCATAATATGCTAGTGGCTACTTTTTCCTGAATCTCTCCTCAAATAACTCCCAAGTAACTGTGTCCAGAGTGAGGTGTAGTTGATGCTCTAAGTTACCCCACTAATTCAAAGCACTATCTCTGAGTTGGAATATTGCTATTTTAGCTTTTGAATTGGAATTATAATCCCTTAGTGCGAAGCACCTTCTCATTCCTTCTAACCAGACTTCTGCACGTTCGCTAGCATGACCTCCAAAAAAATATGGGAGCTTAATCTTTTGGATCTCCCTAGTAATGTCTTCGATTGGAGGTCCTCTATTGGAGTTTCTTGATCCCTCGAGATTTCCTAACCCTGATGGAGGGTGCTCCACTTCGACTTCATTTGTTTTGTTCCCTTTTAAGGTCTCATTAATTGCTTCTAGGGAACGCAAGATGAGAGTCAACTCCGGTGAAGGTAATGGGTAATTTGTAGGAGGTCCTTGTGATGATCCTCCTTGACCTTGATTTCTTCATGTCCTCACCATTTTTAATTGTTCAAATATCTGTATGATATGTAAGACTTATTAGCACAACTTAAGGCCTTGTCAATTCTTACTCAGCTCACACATGTTTTGCATAATGATAGATGCAAGTTTTCCTTTTGTTATACTTGTAAACAACTATTTCTAATGTTGAGATGATAACCATGGGTCTATTAAATCCTCTCCCGTTACTATCTAAGCAAGTGCTACGACGCACTGCTAGTCACCCTCAAATATCTTTAGATATCCCTAAACAACCATCCTAAATCCATATTAAATATTTTGAGCATTCACATAAACATTAGCTTACCATTTTAATCACATTATTATACTAGGTGTCCTCTAGAAATTCCATCAACAATGTTAGATTCGTTTTCAAAGTGGATGCCTAGCTGTCTCAATCGACTCCATATTAACACTATTGTTAGATGTATACTATCCAATTGATGTATATAGAATGGCTAGTGCTACATGATTTAAGATAATAGTATTGTATATTGTATGTGATTCTAACATACAAATCTATTGTTGTTCACATTTGACAACTTTAATGTATTAAAATCTACTAAGAGAAAAGAGATGTTTTATGCAATGAAATGGACTCCATATTATATGAGTATATTTTAGAGTATGAATGAGACCAATTACCAAATTCCTCTAGATACAAAGAGGAAAAAATTAACATCCCAAAATCAAACTCCATTACCATGTCAATGCCATTGCATTCTGTACTATTTATCCTCAACTCTAACTAATTGAAACTTAGAAAATGTATAGTTTATAATGAACATAATGCTTGGAGGAAGCCATGGGCGTCTTTCACGAACGAGGACTCCTATTGGATACAAATGCATATGACAAGGTTCTAAAGAGATGCATTTTATTGAATAATTTTTCAAGCAATGATGTGTACATACTCTAATATTTTTTTTGTATTCAAATCGATAACTAAAAACACATATTCTTAACTATTACGCCTAGAAAAACTAAAATCCAAACCCTTTGCAAGATAATCCTACTTATTCATCTATCATGCAATACTTTGTCAATCTTGATTATATAGTTGCAAAGGATAATGTTGTGTGATTGAACAACCCAAGAGGAGTTCACTTTCGTCGGGCAGGTCCTCGAGAATGGATGAAGTGAATGCTTGTGTGGTAACACGTGGTGGATTATGTCCGGGGCTGAATACTGTCATACGAGAAATTGTATGTGGATTATATAATATGTATGGTGTTCAAGAGATCATTGGGATTGAGGGAGGATACAAATGATTTTATGCTCGCAATACCATTCCATTAACACTGAGGACTGTGAATGATATTCACAAATGTGGAGGCACTATTCTTGGCACTTCAAGGGGTGGTCACGAGACATCAAAAATAGTTGACAACACTCAAGACCATGGCATTAATCAAGTTTATATAACTGGAGGGGATGGAACCCAAAGAGGAGCGACTGTTATTTATGAGGAAATCCGAAAGCGTGGTTTGAAAGTTGCAGTTGTGGGAATTCCAAAAACTATTGACAACGATATTGCAAGGAAGCCCAACGGGCTATAAATGCAGCACATGTAGAAGCATAGAGTATTAAGAATGGCATAGGTCTTGTCAAGCTCATGGGTTGCTACAGTGGGTACATTGCCATGTATTCCACACTTTCAAGTTGGGATGTGGATTGTTGTCTAATCCAGGAATCACCATTTTACCTTGAAGGTGAAGGTGGCCTTTATGAATTTGTTGAAAAATTCTTGAATGAAAATGCACACATGGTTATAGTTGTAGCTGAAGGCGCTGGACAAGAACTTATTGATGAGAGTGTGCAAAATATGGATTCACGTGATGCCTCAGGAAACTGGTTATTTCTTGATGTTGGCTTATGGCTCTCTGAAAACTCAAAGATTATCTTACTCATCAAATACCCTATGGTTGTTTGGGTTGTCGTGTACCTTTGCTGAAGGAGTCGTGGGCACTTATCTATCTCTACTGGGTATTATTTCAAAGAGAAATGGCAATGACATACTTGGAGTTGAGTCCCTTCTTCATTGGTTGGGAATGAGGCATTCTTTCAGAGTAGAGACCAATATCTAGGCAAGACATTCAAACTAATGACAACTGGGAGAGTTTTCTGTGTTATTGGGAGCTGGCATAAAGTGTTGGGCCTGCGTACTATCTCCTGGTATCATATTTCTCAAGCCAAATATGAGACTGTCACCACAAATGAACTGAAATTGTTGTATGTACCTTTTCTAATGGGTGTCACTAAATATCATAATTCAGTTCAAATGGTTCCCTTGGATGAAATTATAAGATTGAAAAAGAAGTATAAGTTCAGAGTATTGGTTGGTGAAAGCAACTCATTTAGTGTGTTGGGTAAAACTAGAAGAGGTCTTACCGAACATTATGGAATTCCAATTCAAAAAGTTGATATTATAACTGCTGGTATGGGGTATGCTTTGGCAACTACTGGAGGCTTTTGTACAAGAAGTGAAAAAAGTTGTTGATCACTGTCTCCATGGTGCAGGTTACTGCTTTTTCGCATCCTTGCCACCTTTTCTAGCAAGTGCTGCAATTAGAGCAATTGATGTTTTGGAAGAAAGTCATGAGCTTCCTGTCGGCTTACAAGAAAATGTTACTCTTCTATGGAATGGTTTGTCACAAGTATGGGGTCTAAAAGTTATGAGTAATGCCTTGTCACCGTTGTTCTTTCTACAACTGAAAAATACATCCAGTTCATTTAAGAGTGACCTAATGATGCTTCAGGAGATTGTTGATCATATATTGGAGTTGGATTTGAATCGTATGTTTATATGGGGAGTGTACTGATAGACATGTATGCTAAATGTGGGAATTTAGAGAATGCACGCCAAATGTTTGATAAAATATCTCGAAGAGATGTGGTTTCATGGATAGCAATGATAGCAAGAAGCATAGTTAGTGAACCCAGAAAGTGTGTATCTATTGTTTGAATTATCCAAAAGGAAAAATATCACGAAAAATTCTATCGGATACATAGATATGCTATACAAGCATCTACCCATGAGTTGTTAAATTTCTACTACCAAAGAATTATGTGTTGGAGAATTGCGTGTTGGAGTTAGGCATGCTATGTGTCAGTAGACTAACATGTTATCATTATTTTTATCTAGTCACAACATGCATATTGGTGTCATTGCAACTGTGTCACATGTTGTTTCAACTCAGACTATTTTTACCGTTTATTACAAACCTAGGTATGATGTCTAAAAATTAGATGGGATTTTGTTTTATTACCGCAGTTGTCATCCTTGGGCACTTGCTAACAAGGGTGTGTGGAGTATTAATCTATTTAAATTCCATTCATAGTTCAGAGGTATAATTATTCTAGATATTTTTTAAACAATTCGGTGAAAATTGATCTGGAAAATATTTTATGTTGTCATGAGATAATAAGAGGATAGATGTGCCATGCTTTTAAGAGATGATGAGTTCATATTACCAAATATTGAACCTGATGGGTATTTTCTCTTATTAGAAATAATATATGGTTCTAGTCCTTGCTTTTGTCGAGTTTGATGTGCTTAACATGAGCATCTTACAGACTTAATGAGAAGATATTGTTTATGACTATATTCTGTTGCCAAATTTTTTTATTTGGCTTGTCTGCAAGATAGTAATGGCTCTCTTTTGCAGGACAAGTCCATCAGAGTTTATCATTCCTTACGATAAATACATGGAGGCAGTGAATATCAGTCTCTCTATTGGCATGAGATTCAAGATGCGTTTTGAATGAGAAGAGTCTCCTGAGTGGAGGTTTACTGGTACAATTATTGGCATGGGTGAGGTTGATAATGTGAGATGGCCAAATTCAAAGTGGATATCACTTAAGGTCCAGCGGGATGAAACATTAGTGGCCCCTCGACCAGAGAGGGTTTCACCATGGAAAATTGAGACTTTTGTAGCTTCATCTACAACACTTAATCCTTTGCCAGCACTAAGGACTAAGAAGCCTTAACCCAATTTGGTGTCCTCATCTCAGGAATTAATGATACATGGATCAGTGAACTACAACAATGGGGCTGAGGTTGGCCACGAATTTTAGTATGTTGAAGCAAGTGCATAGGGCCTATAAAGTTCTCAAGAGTTGAAACCTGGGTTTGATGCCACGTGTGAGGCTCCATCCTAGGGTCCTTTGACAAAAACTAAATTTCTCTAATCTTAAATACAATAAAACAGAAAATAACTTATTTCCAACTAAACATTTAATCGATGATAATTTACCATTAAAATCTATTTCCCACAATTAAATAGTAAGCATTTCATTTCAAACACTTACATGAGTAATCTATAAACACAGGAATACATGTTCCGATAGCCTAGTTGAGATGCCCCTGAGCTCATGATCCTGCTGGGATGATCCTTTTGACTACTGACTGGATTTATCTCCCAACCAACTAGGAAGTATTTCTTAGCCCAGAAAACTTCCATAGGTTCCCTAGCCCTCCGAGCCCAAGTCCAACCAGATGTAGTGTGTCCAAGTTAAAAAAATAATCTCATTTTCTCCCTTCTCTTTTCTCCACCTTCCTCTCAAAACAAAATTCTCCAAAACCACAACCAAAACCAAAACGAAGACCAAGGATCCCCTCTCCTCCCATCATCATTCCCCTTTTATGCCCCCTTCTCTTCTCCACCTCAACTACCTATCATTAATATCATAACTACCCCCTCATCCTTACATTTGACTTATCTTCTCCCAAGTAAATTTGAGAGCACATTTTGGGGATGAGATATGAATATATAACTTGGTAATTAATTAGAGAGGACCATGTCTTCTCCCAAGTAAATTTGATAGGACAATTTGGGGATGAGATATGAATATATAATTTGGTAATTAATTAGAGAGGACCATGTCTTTTCCCAAGTAAATTTGAGAGGACATTTTGGGGATGAGATATGAATATATAATTTGGTAATTAATTGGAGAAGACCATGTCTTCTCCCAATAAAATTTGAGAGGACATTTTGGGGATGAGATATGAATATATAATTTGGTAATTAATTGGAGAGGACCATGTCTTCCCCTAAGTAAATTTGAGAGGACATTTTGGGGATGAGATATGAATATATAATTTGGTAATTAATTGGAGAGGACCATGTCTTCTCCCAAGTAAATTTGAGAGGACATTTGGGGATGAGATATGAATATATAATTTGGTAATTAATTGGAAAGGACCATGTCTTCTCCCAAGTAAATTTGAGAGGACATTTTGGGGATATGGATATTTAAATTGGAATAATTGAAAGGAGACCATATCCTATCAAAATTTAAATTTGAGGAGGTAAGTTGGGAATTGAATAATAACAAAATTTATATTAGTAACCAATTTACATTTTCACCAATGTAGGTATGTACCAATATTTCTTGATAATTATAAGTCAATATTTTGAGGAAATTTAAACACTGGTAAAATTTGCATGATAAGATTAAGTAGGGCATTACAAGTGGACCTAGAAAAGGTAAAGGCTATTATGGAATAGTCATCTCTTAGGAATATGGATGAGGTAAGGTCATTTATGGGGTTGGCAGGTTACTATAGGAGGTTCATCAGGAACTTCTCACAGATTGCATATCCTATCACATCATTACAAAGGAAAGGTAAGAAGTTTGAATGGACAAAGGAATGTGCAACTAGTTTTGAACAGTTGAAGCAGTGGTTGACAAATGCTCCAGTTCTTAAAATTGCAGATCTAGATAAAAAGTTTTTGGTGTGTATAGATGCTTGCAAGAGAGAACTTGGTGGAGTTATTATGCAAGAGGGACATGTAGTGTGCTATGAATCCAGGAAACTGAATGACCACGAGTAAAAATTACGTGACACGTGATCTTGAGTTGGAAGTGATCATCCATGCATTAAATATGTGGAGATACTCGCTTCTTGGAAGGAGGTTTGTATTGATAAATGATCATAGTGGATTGAGATACCTATTTGACCAATTGAATTTGAATTCCAAACAACCTAGATGGATGGCCATGATTAGTGAGTTCGACTTCAAGATCAAGTACATTAAGGGAAAGGAGAACAAGGTTGCAGATGCTCTTAGCAGGTAGATACAAGTAAATCATGTGGCCGTTATGAGTTCCTGTGGGACATATTTACAAGATTGGATCTTACAGGTAGGTGAGCAGGATGACAGGTATAAAGAGCTTCGGCACATGTTACACCATGGTACAGGTGATCAGGAAGTCGACTATCATCTCGCATCAAATGGTTTGATTAGATTTAGGGGCATTATCTGTGTCAGACAACAGTGAGTTCAATAAACTTATCTTGAGAGGGTTTCATGATAAGTCATATTCAAGTCACCCAAGATATCAAAAGACATTGACAATAGTGAAGAAGTTCTATTATTGGTGGAATTTGAAGAAGGAAGTGGCAAAGTTTGTGGCTAGATGCTTGGATTTTCAACATGTAAAGGCAGAGTGTAAGCATCCAGGTGGATTACTACAATCAATTCCAATTCTAGAGAGGAAATGGGAGGTCATCTCCATGGATTTCATTATAGGTATTTAGAGCACATCTAGGCAACATGATTCCATCATGGTTATTGTGGACAGGTTGACAAAGGTAGCACACCTCATTCTAGTAAAGTCTAAGGATTCATCTACTGATGTAGCACAAGTCTTCATCAGAGATGTAGTAATATTTCATGGTGTTCCGAAGAAGATTGTGTTAGACATGGATTATAAGTTCACTTCTAGGTTTTGGGAAGCGTTATTTGCAAGTTTGGGTAAAGAGTTGGCCTTCAATATATTTTGTTGTCCATAGAAAGATTGACAGACAGATAGGGTCAACAAGTTTTTTGAGGATATGTTGAGGATGTACATCATGCGTCAGCAGTGGAAGTGGGAAAAGTATCTTCCAGTGGTTGAGTTTTCTTACAACAATATGTACTAAGAGTTAGTGAGGATGAGTCTATTTGAGGCACTTTATGGGAGGAGTTGTAATACTCCTATCAATTGGAGTGATCCAGTGAACATGGTGTTGATACGACTGGACATGTTAGCAGAGATGGAACAGGAAATGTAGATTATCAAGAGGAATCTAAAGAAAACACAAGACAGGTAGAAAATTTATGTAAATCAATATAGGTTGTTTAAGGAGTTTCAAGTTGGAGAACATGTGTACTTGCGTATCAAGCCCAAGAAGAGATCCTTGAGGATTGGGTCATGTGTGAAGCTGGCACCTCAGTATTGCAGGCCTTTCGAGATCCTTGAGATGATTGGACCAATGGCCTACAAACTCACATTGCCTTCGACAAAGAAAGTCCATGATGTTTTCCATGTTTCACTGCTTAAAAGATATGTGAAAGATGTTGATCATGTTATTGATTGGTTTTTACTGCAAGTGGAACCAGAAGGAGAATTCTAGTTAGAACTCAGTGTATTTTGCATAGAAAAATGCTCATGCTCCGAAACTGACTAACCAAGAAAATTAAAGTGCAGTGGAAGCAATTTGGGCCCGATGAAGCTACAAGGGAGATGGATGATCATATGCGGGCTATGTATCCTTCTCTATTCGCTGGTTGAGTGGATGGATTTTGGTATGTGTTTTGGCATGGTGTTTTGGTATCTGTATATATGTAAATGGAAGTAAATACCACCATGAGATGTGATAAAAATCTCCATTAAGCAGTATGAGTTTCATGTTGGTTATTTTTTAGCAAATTATTCATTATAAATATTGCATCGAGCTAATTTATAAATCTCCATAAGAAGTATTTTTTGGTTTTTCAGTGGTTTTGCTGATTGTAGGTGTCATTGAACACCAAGGATGGTGTGAGGGGTCTATAACAACCCCAGATTAAAAAGTTCATGTAATAAAGTTACTAAAGGAAAAATAATAACATGGTCATGGGACACGTATTCCAAGTTGAATGTTGGGAAAAACATCCTAGTGTGGATGTTCATTTGGTTTATTATGGCTAAGGAAATTGGAAAAGGCAATAATAAAGGTATTTGAAAAGGAAAGAGACATTATTTGGCATTTTATTTATGAAAATAATGGAAATTAGGAGAAAAGGAAGGTGAAAGGTCACAAGTTGCACGTGAGGAGGAAAATGAAGGGAAATAATGGAAAATTAAATAAATTAGATGCCTCATTGATAAAAAGGCTTCTCAGGATCAATACACAGTTTTTTTTCAATTGAGTTTTGAGCTCTTTCAATATTCTCTCTACTCTCTCATACTCTTGCACACTTAGAGTATTCTTGGAGCACTCTAGCATTGGACCAAGGAAAGCAAAGGAAGGACAAATAAAGAAAAAGGAAGCAAACATCAAGAAAGCAAGAGCAGGATCAAGTGGCTATAGTGGGATTACTTGCAGGTATCGAGTTGCATGTGTGATTTCCTTGCTATTTTTTTCATACATGGTACATGCATGTCTGTATTTGGTTCTCTTGTTGTCATTGGCATGGATTTTTCTAGGTGTGATTTCCTTGCTATTTTTGTCATACATGGTACATGCATGTCTGTATTTGGTTCTCTTGTTGTCATTGGCATGGATTTTTCTAAGTGTGACAGTGGATTTCATCCTTGCCTTTTCATTTATGGATTGCCATGGTGTGATGGGCTTCTATCTCACTTGGTTGAGCTGGATTGTTGGATGGTTTCGAAACTGAGTGGGGTCGTCTCAGGAGAAGAAAAAAACACAAGGCCTAGGAATCCCTAAACCAGTGAAGGTGGGATTGCGGTATATCCAGATTGTGTGTACCTCGGTGGGCCTAGGAAATCCTCGACCGGTGAATGGAGGAATATACGGTAAATCCTAGAGGTGTATGCCCTCAATTAGGCATAGGAATCCTCGACCAGTGAATAGTGGGATATACGGTAAATCCTAGAGGGTGGAGTCTCGTTGGGCCTAGAAATCCTTGACTAGTGAATGGAGGGATATACGGTAAAGCCTAAAGACTAGAGATGAAAATTTTCCTCATGATTTAGGTGGAGAGATCTGGAGGCATCCATGCTTGTATAGGCCTAGTGATCCCTAGATGGTGGGATTACAGTAAAGCCGGGTAGTGTATGTTCCTGTTGTGAGCCCCACATTCATGTTTGGAATATGGCATGGGGGTGACTGGTTGAAAGAAAGATTTGGTTAATCCTAATCTATGGTCAGGTGGTACGTGGAAGTCCCTAACCTGGTTGAATTTCACATATGTTAATAAGAGCTCTTTTCCTCTTGTGTATTATGTGTAAATGTGTTTTCTATTATGTGATCTTAATGGTTGTTCTATCATTGCTATTCAGTTGGTTATATGATGGTTATAAGCATGGTTTTATGATAGATCTTAGTCATGGCTCTCATCATGTTTGATTATTAAATGAATGAATAATTAATGTATGACCTAATAGATGGAAATGCAGCTATTATGAGAGGATATCAATCCTTCTTGGTGATTCTTAGATAAGTATGAAGTCCCTATGATCATATGTGTTTATATGACCTATAGATTACATGTTCATGATGTGTTTGATAGAATGTCTTTCATGTATAGTCCTTATCAGATCAGGTCCTTGTTCAAGTTTTACATTAGAGGCCTTGTCATCATGTTATTTATCATTTCTGGAAGTTTCATGAAGTTCTGGGCAGTGGCTTGAATCTTGGCCATGAAAAAGTGGTTCAGAATCTAGGGTTGTTGGCATAGAACAGCCTAAAAAAGGTTGCACTCACATGGATGCCTTGTTGTGCATGTTTCTGGAGGGTTTCAATTGTATGGAGGGATTTTCATTTGTACGACTAGGGCTCTAGATGAGTCAAACAACAAGTTGTCTCAATGGTTTAGCACCTGGAAGGATTGGTTGGCCCCTGAAGGGACTGTAGCATCTGAGGAAGGTTAGACTGGTCTTATCTCGTCGATTCCACTTCCTTAACTATACTTGGGAAGTTGAATCATGTTATAGTAACTCTTATTCACATGTTTACCCCAGTGGACTGGTTAGCTTGGGTAAATGTGGGAGGGTGCTATAATGCCAAATGAATTTTTTAAAGTATATTTATTTAGTTTTACTCTTACTTTCCATACTCACCATTCTAGGCTCAAACATCCCCTTATCTACTAAAAAATCCCTTAGGTAGTTCATCTTTCCAAGGTTTTCACATGGAGGAAGTGCACTAATTTACTACCAAACATCCATTGGAAGCCTCTAATCAATATATGTTAACAATCATAAAGTTCTAGTGTCACAACGATAGCCTTCTTCCTAGCTTTTTCATATTCAAGCAATCATTATTCTCCATAAATATGTTCCTCTACTATAGATTTCATGTGGTTAATCCAAATATGGCTATGTTGGCATATCATTCTTTCATTGCAACATCACAATAGCTCTTGAAATGATTTCACAACCCATAAGTTAGTAGCATTTCGATCATTTCAAATATTAACATATTATATACAATGAGATATGGTATAATCATGCATTAAAAAAATGCATTTAGACAATGCATTCAAGCACATATTTCAACATATATATGTACATAAACACAACTTGACATACTTACATAATTAACTTATGGACATCTGCTTAGTTCATCTTCACATTGATTTAATAATACCATATTCCTATTTCATGTATTACACCATGTGTTTGAAGGTTTAGCCAATGCCTTGATACATCATCTAGCCACCTCCTTAATACTTGGTTGATCATGGGGGGATGTGGGTATGGGGGGTTTATAGTTTTGTGGGGTATAAAAATGGATTTGTAGTAAAATTAGGGGGTTTGTTTTATTAGAAATATATTGTGAGGGGGGTTCAAAAAAAGTATTTTGGGGGGTATTTTAAAATATATAGTAAATTTAGAGGTATTCTTTAATATCCCATGAATGCACATGCTTTGTCATGGGTTCACTAAGAGGAGACCCCATGGGAAACCCTTCCTCACTAAAGGTTCTCTTAATGTTGATAAGAAGGTTATAGTCCAAGACATCAATACAATTAGTAAGGCCATTGAAAACTTGTGTAGCACTATAGCCTTTCAAAAATAATCATGTACTAAAAAATAAATATGAAACCTTATTTCAATATGTATCCCTACTTTTCAACTCAAAACATTGCCATGGTAAGAGTTTAGTTCATTTTCCTTTTTGAAACACCCTTCTTGTTCCAACCATCATGCAAAATGAATATTTTTAAGTATATTGTTCAATATGCCTCTTCCTTTCCACATTGAACCTTCCATGCTTGGGCATTCCATTCTTTGGTAAATAGTCCCTCAAGTGATCCATCTTGCCAAGGTTTTCACATATAAGAAGAACACCAAGTTACTACTAGACATCCATTGGTAGCCTCTAATCAATAACTGAACACAATTGTTAGGTTCCAATATCACCATAATATCTTTCTTCCTAGAATCTCCCTCTTTAATCAATTATAATTTTCCATAACACTACTCTATTTAAAAAGCTTCATGTAGTCCATCCAAATATGACTACATTGGCACACAATTCTTTCATTGCAACTTCACAACAACTTCTGAAATGATCTCAAAACTTATGAGTTAATAGTATCTCCATCATTTCACCTACTAACATATTATCTATAATGGGATATCACATAATGCATTTAGACAATGAATTGAATCATATATGCCAACATATATGTGTGCATAAACAAAACTTGCACACTTAGATAATTTACCTATGCACAACTATTCAATGTATCTTCACATTGATTAATGAATACCATACTCCTATGTCGTGTATTCTACCAGGAATTAAAAGTTCTAGCCAATGCCTTGACACATCATTTAGTCACCTTTCCAATATTTAATTGACCATCTAGACATATTCCTCTTTAGATGAACATAACACCAATTATATACCCTTTCTTCATTGAACAATCCTTTCAAGTATGTTAGAAGGCATTTCCATTATCTATTCTATTGTCCCCTAGAAAAAAATTCCTCTTAAAGGTGCTCTCAATGTTGGAAAGAAGCTTACTGTAAGGACCAAAATC
>APFE031369078.1:0-48318 GCA_000404065.3 Pinus taeda
AAAATAACATACCTTTAATAAACAATTCATATATAGATAGTTAATAATTTATAACTTATTACCATTAGCATTATATATTTATTCATTTATTATTATTTAATCCTAAACATAAGAATATATTTTATTTATATAACCCTATTTATTTCTTTAAAAGTATTCATTCACGCAAATGATAATTCTCAATAACCATTAGTTTTATTCTAACGTTATTTATTTAAATAAATTACTTATGAGACTATTCATAGTACCTAATTTTGTTTAATTCTAGAAATTAAAATAATATATTATTATTCTTAATATTATAAAAATAATAATAATATTAAATATATTAATATAACTTTAGCCTGGGTCCTAGAGCAACATAAGCCTTAGTTGTGGTCCTAGTGGTTTTCAACAAAATAGCGCCGTTTCTGTAAGCCCTTGAGTCTCTGCTCAGGTCTATTTAACTTTGGCTTAGTTCAGATCTGTTTCTTCAACTTGTCCTGACGATGAACCACACTAGTTGGTTCGAAATGCGTCGACAAATGTCTTTTTCATGTGATTTACGCTGAAGCTCTTCTTATAAATATGACAGATCACAGAAGCCTCAATTCCACAATTATAAATATAGTAATCTAATTCATTAACCAAAGTAAAAAAAATACATCATAATTCTACACGAATGTAGTTTAAACAATTATTGTAAAATATCAAAATTGTACAAATCTCATAACCAATAGAACGACGTTGCACAGGCTTTGATTGTGCTTCTAAATAAAGCAATCAAGAGGAACATGCCCATATGCTAACAACTTCCATAATCTCCATGCAAATTTGAAATAATACATGCGACTATGTAAAAATCTATAACCATGTCTTGATTGTGAACATCACTACTCTAGATTAACTAGGCTGAAAAAAAAAGGCGACAAGAAAATTAACCAGACTCAGAAAAAGAAAGCCACAAGAAAATAATCAGAATGTCATACACACTGGTTCATGCAAAAGACTACATATAGTTGGAATTTACCATATCATAGAAATTTTTCTATGCATGATGATGTGTTTAAGTATCTGAAATGGTGACCAAGTGGAGATATTTGACAGTTACAAGATTATTATATAAAAAGAGGGAAAAAAAGGTGTTACAACAAAGTTCAATATCAACGCCACAATAAATTGACGCAGTTTGTTGATCACAGTTATAAATCACTACATCAGATTAAAACATTAATGTGATTGACATTTTCTTTTTCACAATTGCAAGTTATAAAGCAAACTATAAACATCTAGTATGGTCAACCGAAGCCATCCGAAGCTAGGCATGTTACTAGACAAAATTTCAACCCAGTTCGAGAGCGACAGAGTGCCCCACTGTACACCAGTAGGTCAAATATAAACTCCTTATGGATAACGAAACAGATTATTTATGTTTCAAATTTACTAAAGCAAATTATTTATGTTTCCACTCTACTAAAGCAATGCCAACCTTCCATGTCATAGAACAAATGGCGTCCTTATTAATCGCAAAGCATTAATACTTTCAGTGTCAATCTAATATAAGATGGAGGATTTGTGCCTCCAGACAACTAGTACATGGAAGTCTTTAATAAGCCACACATACACTCTGCATGGTATGATTTCTTCCCATATTTATAGTGCCTGGAGAACCATGAATGATGGCTTGGAAACAAAGGGGCGACTCTTTAGATATGAAACAAGTTACTCTACCATTATCCTATGACAAAAATCAAATGCACCTAACAAATCCATCAACGAAACTATCGATGTCCCGCCCCCCGCGAGTTTTAAGTTTACAATAAATTCTTGGGCCGAGTGCTTAAACAGCCAGCCACTGGAACGATATAAAATTCCACCTAACTTGAAATATGAAGAAATTCAGCGAAGCTTCGATACTTTGGTTCCCATCCAATCTCATTACGAGTTTTCGTATTGTCCATCTTCTTCCCCAATGGTCCATTAACGCCTGTGCCAAAACCAAATTATCTGAATAACGAGAATTTGCATACACTCCTCAAAAGAGCATCTATGTATATAACTCAAGGGGGAATAGCACATCTATTGGTTCATTAGAAGCCTTCTAGGCATCTACATGTATGTCTGCAACTATTTTAGGCATCCAGTCCACAACTTTTCTTAACTATTTCAAGCATCAAGTTCACAAACTGTTCTAAATTTATTGGCAGCACAAAATTATTCACATTATGTTGAACCCAGTATTGCTCCACGTATCAAAACTTATTCACATTATTTGGACTCGTGATAAAAAACATGGGAAAACGGGAAGCAGACTTTCAATATGTAGGAATCTTGAATTCAAAATAAGCAATGAAAATACGAGGATAATATTTCATAATACAAAAGTTAAGCATTTGAACTTAATAACAATCATACATGCTATATATTTACAGATATGACAATACCAAGAGTGTATGAACACAAGGCCATGATAATACCAATACGTGATCCAAAGGTTGAATACGTTGTCTATCTTGTTAGAAATTTAATAGAGTTTTCAAATTTCTAATTAGCTTTGGTTTTGTCTAAGATATACATTATGCCTTTTGTTGATACCAGTGGGCATTTTACATTTGCTTTTGAAGAATTTGCATTTTGATAGATGATTGCAACAATGGCCATGATGGCATTATTATCAATTACAATCAACATTGATCTATTGAACCTTAACCCCAAAAAGAGTTAATTACCCTCTTTTATTATGTTGTTTTTAAGATCAAAAAACTTGCAAATAAGATTGTTGAGCTCACTTTGAGTCTTGTTGGTTAATACAATATAAATATCAATGATATTATAAATGTGTTGAAAAAAGAGAATCTCTTTATAGGATATTAACTCCAAAAGAAAATGTTTTTCATCTTCTACCTTGTTAGAGTTGCAAACTTCATAAATTCTTTCTTCCCAAAGTGTTACAAGTCTTGTTCCACCTCCTATTTTCACTATAGAGCTCATAAGAGTATTCAGAAATAGAACACAAGGATAACAAGACAAGAAATGGTAGAAAAAGATTTAACTCATTCTCAACAATTGTATCGATCTCATAATATCAATTTATAGTACATGGATCTAACAACCTCTAAATCTAGATCTGATTGAGAACTCATCAATGGATAATGACAAAACCTCATTACTAGATAAGAATAACAACTCATAAGAATGTGGTCTTGGATTTTGTGATTGTCTAAGGGCTCACAATCTAACATTTTCCCTCCCAATCACAAGTTTGATTAATTATACTGGTACGGCAACATGAGCTAGTGTTTAAACTAGTATAATTTTCAATCTTCAATTTGAAACTTTTGAATTGAGATTCAATGAAGATATGCCTAAAAAATTGTTAACATGGATGTTGAATGGTTCATCTAAAATAAACTTTGAAATATATATATATATATTTATTTTGGAAATGAACAACTACCATTTGTGAATGTTTCCTAGTAATTGGTGAACAAATAGGATACTTGAATTCTCTCTAAATTTAGAGCAATTAGCCTATAAAACATGTCAAACCAGAAGTCGTAAATCCACAGTTCATGATATTTCTATTAGACTTATGCAATCAATTTTATATCATTGACTCTTTACTTAATTATTCAATAACCACTCCATCTTTGTATCACTGATTATTTACAATTTTGTTGATGAAGATTTTTGGAGACTATGTTAAGATCGCGGATTTGCCCAACGTTTTGGGTGAACCCTTCACCCATCTTCAAGGGCTTGAAGCTTAACATCTCATGTGAAGAGAGATAAGACCCAAATAAATAGATGGCATTAAAATATGACCATAAGAGGTTGAAAAATTATGACTTAGGGTGAGAATAATGAAGAAATCAATGATTAATATTGACTGATAATAAGAAAAAAGATTAAATTGACACAAATATTAAAAAAGATTAAATTGACACGAATATTAAAAGAAAGAGATTTAATTATATACTAAATTGTTTGATAGGGTCAATTCAAGGAGGAATATAAACATTAAATTATGAACAGAGAGAGAATTTATATTATTATTTGAAAAAGTCAATACAAGCAAGAATATAAAATATTAAAAATTGAATGGAATAATTTTATTTTGATTTATTTTAATAAAAGAAAGAAATTGTGTATATGGGAAGCAGAATCGGGTGAGTTTCCCCTCTCATGGTAAAAGGGAGAAACAAATATTAGAGCTTGTGCATAGTGATGTATTTGGACTTGTGAAGGTTCCTACACTGGGTAAGTCTGTGTGCTATGTATCATTTAAAAATGACTTCTCAAGGAATACATGGATATTTCCTTAAAGAATTTAATGCTCTGGTGGAAAACCAGACAGAAAAGAAGATAAAGGTACTGAGGATAGATAATGATGGAGAGTTTTGCAATAAGGAATTTGAAGAATTTTGTAAGAAGTCTGGTATAGCATGGCAGAAGACTACTCCATATACACCTCAGCGAAATGGAGTTGCAGAAAGAATGAACAAGACGTTGATGGAAAGGGCAAGAGGCATGCTCAGTGGTGTCGGGTTAGGACAGGAATTGGGTAGAGGCTATGGAGACAGCATGTTACCTGGTCAACAAATCACCTTCATTAGTGTTGGAGGATAAAACTCCACAAGAGGTCTGGATTGGTAAGAAACCCTCTCTTTCACATCTAAGGGTATTTGGATGTGATGCGTATGTACATGTTCCAAAGGAGAAACAAACCAAGTTGGATAGTAAATCTGAAAAGTGTATCTTTATTGGGTATAAGGATGGTTTAAAGGGTTATAAACTTTGGAACACAGTAACAAGGAAGGTTGTGTACAGCCAATATGTGGTGTTCAGAGAGGCGAAAGATGCTATTAAACATGAATTCCAACCAAAGTAACCTGAGAAGATAGAGTTTGAGCTAAAGGAGGAAGAATCAGACTGTACAGCAGAGGAGGAATCAGAAGATGAAGAGCCACAAACTCAGGGTGTGAAAAGATCAATTCGAGAAAGAAGGCAACCAGAAAGGTATAGTCCGTCTGCTTTCTATTCAAATTTTGCTTTATCTATTACTGATGATAATCCCAGAACTGTAAAGGAAGAAGTAGATTCAGAGGATGGAAAACTCTAGAAAGAGGTCATGGTTCATGAAATGGTATCTTTGCACAAAAATGAGGTTTGGGATCTGGTGGAGTTGTCGGCTAGAAGGAACCCCATTGGTAGCAAATGGTTGTTCAAGAAAAAAGACAAATGCAAAAGGAAAGGTGGAGAAATAAAAAGCTCGGTTGGTAGCAAAAGGTTATTCCCAAGTGTCGGGAATTGATTTTGGTGATATTTTTTCTCCTATTGCCAAGGTAACTTCTATTAGATTACTTTTATCTGTTGTTGTGGCTTTTGATATTGAGGTAGAACAGATGGATGTGAAGACAACATTTCTTCACAGAGATCTGGAAGAGGAGATCTACATGAAGCAACTTGAAGGCTTTGTAGAAAATTTCACCTATAGAACAAACCGATATATGCAATGTCCTAAAGCATAATACTTGTTCTACTTCTACAAAACATTAAGCGGAAGCATAATCGAAATCATGAGCAACATCAAGTAGAAACATGCATAACTGATCAAGAAAATTAATCACACACAACACAAGATATATCCAGGGGAAAGCACCAGCATAAAACCCCAACCATGTATCATCAATCAAGTGGAAATCCTCTTCACAATACAAGAAGAATTAGCTCTTAAGCTATTCAGTTCTCAATGAACTATGAAGATATGAAGATATGTCTCATGAACCACCCAAGCCCTGTTTATATAGGCTTTCCCTATGGTCCTTACGTATTTTTCTTAGGAAATAATAGCAAAAGCATATGCTATTAATTCCAACATACCAAAAACAACCAATGGTCCAACTACATATTCCTTGAGAACACTACTTCCTCAACCATGCAAAAACTACTTACTAGAAATAGTTAAGCATCTGATAGTACACTGTCCCACATCTAATCTCAACTGGGTCTCTGATAGAACTGACATGCAACAGTTATCCATGAGTGAATCCTGAGTTATCTAAAATAATAGTTGTCACATGCATGCAAGCATTAACAAACTATATTTTATTATTTTAACAACTTGTTAAAATAATATAACTGGACTTGACTAGTTAGAACCAATTCAACTGATTCTCTCATTATAGAACTGAACCTTATCTCCTTTAATCAAGGGATAAATTCCTAAATCAAGGGAGAAAATAATTGCATGATCTCAAAAAGACTTCAAGTTTAATTTTTCATAATTGATTAACTCATGGAGATTAATTAATTAATATTTTAAATTGTTGTTAAGACCAAAATTAATTTTACTTCCTATAGATAAACTAGGGACTACTATAAATAGGAAGGGACCCAGAAATGCTATTTTAGAACTTTCTATTTTTAGCAGTTCCACCTCTCACCCAATGTGGCCAATGACCTCACTGGCCAAACTACTATTTTAGACATGATATTTTTAGCAGGTCTATTTTTAGCACATTCTAAATTTAGCATTTCTTGTTGCACACTTTTCAACACTCCCTCTCAACAAGAAAGGGATTATCAGCAACCCCGATCCTGTCTCTATGGAACTCAAACTTTCCCTTTGACAATGCCTTTGTCAAAATATCTGCATCCTGTTCCTCGGTCGAAATATACTGCAACATCATGATCCTCTTAACCACACAATCCCATAGATGATGATAGCGGATATCTATATGCTTGGACCTGTCATGAAACACTAGATTCTTAAATATTTTAATGCAACTTTGATTATCACAATATATCACCGTCAGATCCATCATCTGACCAAACAATCCCACTAGGATCTTCCGCATCCAGATGGTCCCACATGTAGCCTGACTTGCTACCATGTACTCTGCCTCTGTTGAGCTAAGTGCAACTGATCTCTTTTTCTGGCTATACCAAGAAACTGCAGTTGACCCAAGGTTGAAGATCCCTCCATAAATTGTGTATATGGGAAGCAGAATCGGGTGAGTTTCCCCTCTCATGGTAAAAGGGAGAAACAAATATTAGAGCTTGTGCATAGTGATGTATTTGGACCTGTGAAGGTTCCTACACTGGGTAAGTCTGTGTGCTATGTATCATTTAAAAATGACTTCTCAAGGAATAAAAGAAATTGTGGATTTCTGACTATCTACAAATAGGAAAATACAAATAGAATGAGCACATTTCATAAAACCACTGAATGGACTACAGTTCCGAGCATATGGATTGAACGCGTTGACAAACACAAAGTTTTAGTTGGTAGGATTAAAAATCCTACCAGACAGCCATTAACGAAGACACTGAGCAACACAAACGTTGTTGCATCAATGTTGAAGATCCCAACATCTCCCCATACCTAACTTGCAACAAAAATCGAGCTTACTTGCAGCACAAAGCATAAAGGTCTCAATCAAATTGCAAAAACCCATCAACCGAAGTGAAATTCAAAGAAAAATGAGTGTCAAGTGAACTTACCCTAATGAAAACCCATTGGAGCGCGAAACCTATATATCCACCATTGAACTGACTCAAATCTTGCAAAGTTTCGAAAGTAGACAAATCTGCCAAGCGCTGGTGCGCCACGGGCATGGAGCAATAGTCCATGAAAGGTTAAACCCTAAACTACAACTAGTTAAACCCTAATTCCTCCACAAACCAATTCTCATAACAAAGACAACAATGTAGTGCAATGACTAGGCATCAGGTGAACAACATCAGGACGTCAAGCGAACAACAATCGGGGCAACAGAACGCCCACACACCAGCCTTAAATAAAATAGCATTGGCTTCCAGACAACTTTATGTAAAAACCCTAAATCGTTGCTCAAAGCTCTTTAATCGAGGCAACGTTTAATTGCCCACGCATATATATGTTTATTTAATATTATATAAGAGTTTTTTTTGTGTGTCTCTAGATTTTTTTTTTTTCTTTGACATATTTTTTAGTTTTTCAACTTAATTTTAATGTGATATGCATAACATTTAAATATATATATAGAGGAGATTGGATATGTTTATTGTAATGTTGAGTTTTTTAATTTTTATGAAGTTATTTTAATAAAAGTTTTGAAATTCGATGTTGCAAATGTGAATAATTTTTATTTTATTTATTATTTTCTTTCTTCTTTTTTTTTTTATAAGGTAAAATGGATCTTAATTCATGGCTATACATAGTCTAACTAATAGACAACTTTGTCTTTTTTAGGGCACACTTTTCTAGTTACTTTTGCCCAAAATCGAGTAAAAAAGTTAAGAATCATAAGTTTAAGTTGTTTAACATGCAAAAGTTGTTTCAGGTTTTTATATTCTTTCATATTTATCTATATCAAAATATTCTTATTTTTAATTATATGTTGATTAATTAAATTTGTTAAATTTTTATAGTTTATTAATTATATGTTATCATTTCCAACCCATAGGGGTGACTTAATTGTCAATTGTTGTGTTATGAAGTATGATGTAAAACATGACATTCAATATTCAAATCCTTTGTGACTCATCCAACGGATATATATTATATATTTTATATTTATTATATATAAATCTTATTATTATTTAAATTTATTTTGATGTGATATGCATTTTATGTTTTTTATAGAAATTTGTTTGTAATTTTATTAATAAAAATAAATTATAGTATAACAAATTGAATTGATTTATTATTTTATTACTTTATACTTTTTATTATTATTTTAATTGAGTTGACATTTAAATGTTTACACATTTAAAACTCCTATAACATCTCTCACATCTTCCAAATAATATCAACTTTATGTACATCTTATAATATATAATGCTATCACATTAATGGAAATAATAGTAAATTCAATTATATTTGTTATTTACATATCTCTAACTATGTTAATTTTATATAAATCTTAAAATATATTATGATAATATGTTAAAGAAAATAGGGGCAGGAGGTGGAGGGGTACTCTATGGCCCCGAGGTGGACAAAGTGTTTAGGCACTCATGGGGTCTTGGTCATATCACAAGTAATCAAGCAAATATATATTATTTATACCGCGAACTTTTGTTAGCCAAAAAACATCAAGTGGACACACTTACAGTTATGGGAGATTCTCTCATAATCCCGCAACCTCTGGTCAAAGGCTCCCTCCCAAAGGAGAAATATATGGAAAACATCATCAAAATAATTAGGAAAATTACAGAAGATATCCCATCAAAAACATGTTTCCTTGTTCGAAACATCATCAAAATAATTAGGAAAATTACAGAAGATATCCCATCAAAAACATGTTTCCTTGTTCGAAAATACTTCAACAGAGAAGCAAACAAATATGTTGACGATGGATGTAAATTGAAGATAGGTGAATTAAAGATTAATGGCCAAATCAAGCTTGTTATAATTCCCTAATGGCGGATGAATTATATTAAAAAAAGTCCCTACCAGTGTTATGTGCTGTAAATTTTGCATTTAGTTGGGGCCATTTTGTAAGATATTCACCTACAAAACCCCTCTTTTTGTTGCTCAAAAATATTTTCCTCAAAGAAATCATATATTCCTATCAGAAAGGAGAAAATAATTGGAAAAAATGATGAATTAGCCCAGTAATTCTTGATGTATTTGCTATGGACCATGTGTAGAACTATATAATACAAGTACTATGTGTGTGTGTGTGTGTAAAACAACGAATTTAAATAAGCATTAACATAAATTTATTTTTCGCTGATTCAGGTTTTGCTCATTTTGGAGGAATCTTCCATGACATTTATGGGAAACTAATGTTTATATTCACAGATAGTATGGGACATTCAAGTAACAATGCAACCGAATTTGGAGCTTTAGATATTGGGCTTGTTATCACATCATTGCAAGCCTTCTCTAGGCTCATCGTAAAGGGTGATTCTCAACTGGTCATCTTAAGAATAAATAAATTGATCAGTGGAGCTTCTCCAAAAAAAAATTGCCATAGCTGGAGATTAGAAAAATATATCACACATATTAACAATAGGATACCAGACATTATTCCCTCTCACATCAAGAGAACATGCAATAAGGTAGTGGACCTTCTCGCCAACTTGGGATGCAACAAAATTCACCTTCATCTTTCGACAAGCTAGAATAATCACTTATAAAAGGACTAGAGACTATAACTTATCAATCTAATAAGCAAAGATCGAGAAACCACACTAGGAGTGGAAGAACATGAAGAATTTGCCCACATTAAGGAGCAACTGTGCAACAAACCAAATTCTACACCTTCGGTCAATCCAGTCATTCCAGGCACTATTAATACTTCCATGTCCTCTTCACATTTTCAATTAACTTATGGTTTTTCTACTTCACTTCGAATTTACCAAAACCATGGCATAATGTATTGTGTAATGAAGTCTTGGTTAATAGACCCTTTTGTCTATATATGGTTACTATATGGACGTTTGAGATAAAAAAAAACATTAACTTTTGTCATTGATCTAGTTTCCAATTTAGCAAACCACAACAAAAGGATTTTGACATTATGTAATCTTGTTTAATAAAAAGAAACTTATTTAAAAAAATAATAGTAATTATTATTATTTTGGTGAGAAGCACTCTACACTCCAATATTGAGGAGATGTTGTACTAGCAAGTAACATAAAATGTTAGATAAAAAACAATAATACAAAAATATAATGCCTACACAATTAAAAAAGTAATAAAAAGTAATAAATTTATTCAATTCAACTTGTTATATTGTAATTTTATTTTTGTAAACAATTTATTATACCTATCACACGCATGGTGGAACACATTCTGTTTTGCCTTTGATTGGGTATTAATTTGTCTTTGACAAAAAAATTATGACGCTTGTCCATAATTTAACATTGTGAATTCATTTTTTTTTTTTTTTAATTTCTTATTTCTTATTTCTTTTTCTATTATTTCCGTTTTGATGAATTATATTTTTTCATAATATTTTCAATTTAAGGTGACACACACACACACACACATACACACATATATAGTAAGCTTGATAAGACTACATCTTCATCATGTCCAACTTCCCACCCCAATCGGGGGATAGCACAAGATTTGAATCCAAGACTTCTGGTTCGGTGAGACTTCATTTCCACAACCATTGCCAATTGAGCTACCCCAAGTAGACAAGATGACTTGTTATTATATTAAAAAGATATTTTAATAAATTAATTAAGACATTAATATATAATATAATATATATATATTATATATATAATAATACACAAATTTTATAGAATATATTATATTATATTTTTAATTTTTTTGTGATGGCACTCCAAACAATGCAATATTTATTAAGTTGTTTTATTTTTTGTGATTAAAACTTTGTCTTTGTGTTTTTTGTTTCATTAAGCTATAATTAAGATAAACAGGCTACTAGCTACTGAGCTTGTGTTTGTCTATATTATAAACAATTTTTTGGTTAAAATCATAATATGCATATCAGATTAAAATAAATTTAAATAATAATGATTCATATTCATAACCATGATATTTCATAACATATAACTAATAACATATAGAAACTTAATAAATTTAATTAATAAACATATAATTAAAAACAAAAACATTTATACAAATGTGAAATATATATAAAATATAATTATAATTATAAATTAAGATCCATTCCTCCATATAAATTAAAATAATGATTCATATTTGTAATGACTATATTTTCATAGCTTAATTATTCATATATAGTAAGTTTGGTAGGACTACATGGTTGACCAAAAAATATGCCGCTTATCCATGTTTAAAAACATTAGAATTTTAATTTTGTTATATTATAATTATTGTTAAATTTTTTTTTTTTGAAGTGATTGTTTGGGTTTTATTATGGGCTCTTTGTAACTTCCATTTTATGTTATTACCTAAATTTTTTTGTTCTTAGATTTAATTTCGCCTTTTTTTTTCTTCATGAATTCTAGCTTTTTCTCCATAATTTTTCAAATTTAAGATAAGTTATGATATAATTAAAAACAAATTTTAGTAAGTTATATATATATTATATATATAATATATGATTAATATATATATTATATATATATATAATATATATATATATAAGTGTATATATGTTAATATAAACAATATTAGTTAATCATATTTCTTAATTTTTGGTGATCACATTCAACCATACAGTATAATATTTTATTAGTTGTTTTATTTTTGTGATGAAATCTTTGTCTTTATTATGTTTTAGTTTAATTAAGTTATATTTAAGCTACAATATGTATTATTACAATTTTAATAAAATAAAAAATTAGAATATTTATATATATAGAGATGTGACTTCCCCATGCTGACAGGAGGTTGTCGCCACTACTATGCCCCCTTGCATCCAGTTACCCTGCTCTTTCTCAGCCCCATTTCCCTCAGACTTCCAGCACCTGTTGTGCAGAGGTTTTGTTCTAACTACCCAGTTCTTTATCGGGTCAGCCTCGCTCAGTTGCAGAGCCAAGGCCACCGTTTTACCGAGTCAGTTCATCTTTATGCTTATGGGGCCTCCCTCGTCCCCCCTGGCATCAATCTCTGCCCAAGGCCATTCAGCTAGAAGCCCAACGAGTCTCGTGCATGCAATTCCCCCACCCTACCTACCCTCCCAGCTTTCAAGGTTAGGAAGACCCCTCAATGGGACAACCATATGCCAAATAACATGGAAATGGTGGCGCTTCGAGGCCAATTTCCAATGTAGATCCCCCGAATCGACTCAGAACCAGACAGTGCAACACTCAGACTCACGAAACCCCACTGAATGATGCCTTGTCATCCCATACCATAAATCTCGTGAACTTCCAGCATTGCGAATAGGGAGACGGGGCATACTACATACCAATTCACCCTCGTAGTGGTTGGCCAAGTGCGTCCTTAGTCCGTCCGCCCACCGTTGCTTCAATCTTCTTGTAGACTCCAAGTATCTACCCACAGGTAGTCCTTCAACACCTCACAACGATAATGGAGATGAATACACCTTCTGCCGCCACCCTCGAGCTGCCAGACATGACCCTGCCAGCCTTGCCACACATGTGGGAGGTGGTGGGTTGAACTTTCGAGGCCTTCACCATTAAATATGTTAATTGTGTCGAGATCCTCATAGACACCCCAATTTGGGGTGGGTCAATACATTATTGTTATTTTAATGCATGTTTATTTTTATTTTTATTAGTTTTGTTTACATAACATAACAACATAAGATAAGACAAGACATTACAACGTCCCTTCCATTTGGGTTGGAGAGCGTTTCTCAATGCAATTATTAAGAACTAGTATAGATCATCTTAATTCCAAATTTACCAAGTTTCAAGAGGAACCAAATCTCATAAGATGAGAATCTTTCCTCAAGTTTTGCACAGAAAGAGAGGTTTTCATTTTGATAGATTTAATGTCTCTCCCTTTTTGGTAAATCTAAAGTTAAGGTGGATTTATATTCATTAAATATTAATCAAGCTTTAAAAATGTAATATATTTGTTATTATAATATATTTTAATATTAATATTTTTAAATTAATTTTATCTTTTATTTTTATTTCTTATCGTTGATTTTATTTTTTATTTTTTATTTTTTTTTGTAAGCTTGAAAGGACTACACCTTCATCATGTCCAATATATCACCCTGATCGGGGCGGGGAATTGAACCTGTGACTTCACATCAAGGAGTGCCTTAACAGAGCACCCAATCACTGTCTATCCAAGACCCCATGGACATTATTATTGTTGAATTTTAACACATAAATTAAATAAAAAATTAGAAAGTAGATCTACTATGAATATAATAAGAAATTGTAATGAGAATAATAAGTTAAACATATCGTAAATAAAATTTAAGTCATAGTTGCCCCGATGGGGGTGGATACACAAAATTATAGAGCCTATGAGGTGCGGGTTAGTCTCTCACACATGATCGACTACTAACATGTGGAGTATGGGGGACAGGTGATGTGTGACGTTTGGAACTTTCGAGATGTTGGGAGGAAATGTTATAAATGGAATGGCGGGCTCAGTCTTGTTGTTAGCGAGTCTATTATGGGAGATTGCGAGGGTGGTGGAAGCCAAGACGAGTTTGCATAAACTGCCAACCTGTGCATGCTCATTTGGTTTGTGTTTTTTGCAACTAAGAATCCTGAAGGTGGGTGAGGTTTCCTTGACAACTCTATTGTTGGTCAAATATGTAGTGTGTGGGATCCTGGAGCGGTGGCTTGTTGGGTTTTGTCTAGCAGCTCACTGGGTGTCGAGATGAAGGGTCGTTATTAGGTTTGGCTCAATGAAAATACATTTATTTGTTAGGGTTCATTTGCATTTTCTTGGTAAGTTTACCGGTTCGTCTCTTTGGCTTTTAGAGTGTTGAACTCTCCATTGATATAATGGTGGTGTATTTCAATTTCATTCACTTGGTCTTGTGGTGTTTCATCTGGGTCATCCAATTTTTAGCTACAAGTACAATCACTATTTCCCTCATAATAGCCTTAGGGAAATTGGTGGACGATTGGAGACATGGGGGTTATGTTTATGTTGTTGGGTGCTTTGTCCTTCTATAGTCGAGGGTGATACAGATGGGATGCCTCCCTTTTGAATTGGATAATAGTGAATAATGGGTTTTGGTTGGGGGTTGTGTTGAATCCGGTGGCAATAAGTCTGTTGAACTTTAGGAGTCTGAAAGCAACACCAACTCCATGTGTGAGGAAAAAAATATATAAGTTGGTCTTTCTAGTCCGGGGGAAGCGTGGGATGTCTAGACAACGCAACTGAGCAAGGCAAGAAATAGGGTCATGAGGTCAAAGAGAGGCTCACAGAGGACAGGTTAGGGAAATGGAGGGTGATGGTAGTGCAAAGGCAACATTCGAGGGAAAGGTGGCCCATGACCACATTTCTTCTCTAGGCCATGTGGATATTCCCCTCTTTGGAATCTTTGGATCTCTAGCTTAGAAATATCACCAAGCAATTGGAAGAACTAGGTCAATGCCGTAATGGTGATCACAACGAGGTGATTGGTTTTATGAACGACCTACAACGTAATCAATGCCCTTGGTTTCTCTTCGACATGGTTAAAGGAGAACTAAGGAGTGGTTTGAGCATATTGAGGGACATCTCATCTCACTCACTTGGAATTCCATGCCCATGGCAACCCCAGACCCCCAAAGGCACCAAGTGAAGGTTTCGCTATGACATTCTCTCCTACTTATTGATAGTTTTGGGTTGTATTCTTAACTTAAAGTTGTTTTGGGCATTTTGTTTCTACATCCTCACTGAGTTTTGGCTTTTTGTACTAAGTTTTTGTGTCTCTCTTCTAGCCAAAAAATTCGGTAGTAGTGAGGCCAAAAGAGGAGTGATTCTCAAGCAAGCCTGTTGTAATTTTTTGAGGAATTAATAGGAGCATGTTGATCGAAAAAAAAACACATATATTAAATAATATTCAACTCATTATTTATATAATAAAATTAATTAAAGAGAATAATTAAATAAACAAATATATAATAATATTTGTTATTAAACTAAGGGTGCATTCTATAGTCTAGTATAAGGGTAATGTGTAATTTTGCCTCTACTCAACATGGAGTTGATACATATCCTTCTAAATTTAAAAAATAACTAAATAAAAATAAAAAATATTTATTTAATAAGAAAACAAGAATAAAGATTTAGTGATTTTAGATTATGAAAATAAAATTTAAAATCATTATTTAATTTTTAATGATTTATTCCTCATAATTAACCATTTGAAATTTACATGATTTTAATTCTTTGAAATTTAAATGATTTTAATTCTTTAAAAATAAGGTTCTTCAAATTTTTATTTTGATTTTCCATTAATATTTAATATTCAGAGCTATTATGAACATAAGTTGGAATATAATCCCTCAATCATTTTATTATTGATGAAATAAAATTATCATTATAATTTAAAATAATTAATGTTAAATCATTATTAATAATATTAATTAAGAAAATAATTAATAAGTTAACTAAGTAATTACCAATAACTATTAGTGTTATTAATAAGATTTAATTAAAAAATTAGTCATATTAAGTATTGATTGATTGGTAGGGTTAACTAAAAGAGGCAATGACTTTTTTGGCTGGAATCACACGATACAATTTTCAGCAAGATTACGATTTCTTATTCTTTATTTTCAACACCCTAAAAACCCCCAAGACAAGAATTTTGCATATTAAACAACTTAAAATTATGATTCTTATAAATCTTTACTTCGACAAAATTAACCAGAAAATAGTCATTTCGTCTATTAGTTAGACAACCTGTTAATTAATTTAATTAAATAATTCACCCCTATGATCATCACCAAATGCATTGAGTGCTAAGTGGACTATTCAAAAATCATGAGAAACTAGTCATTTATGACTACCTCTCATGGAAATGGTCATAAATGAATGACTTATTTAACGCAGTTGAATCCAAAAATTGATGGGGGAATACTCCACAGTTAAGCACGCTTGAGCCAGAGGCAATTTGGGGTGGGTGACCTCCCAGGAAGTCCTGGTTACCGGGTGTAAGCCCCGGAAGTGATGATTGACGCTATGTGATTAATTCACTAGTTTCAATCCCACCTCTTCACCCCTATGAGCATCACCCGATGCATTGAGTGCTAAGTGGACTATTCAAAAATCATGAGAAACTAGTCATTTGCGACTACCTCTCATGGAAATGGTCATAGATGAATGACTTATTTAACGCAGTTGAATCCCAAAAATGATATCTAATATATTTTACATTCTAAAATTAAGATTTGCAACTCTAGAGATTTAATATTAATATAAATATTAATTTAATAATATTACTATAAATTATTATAAATAATTTAATTTATTAATTATACTAAATTATTATTTAATTAATTATAATCTACATTCTAAAAATAAGAATTGCAACTCAAAGGATTTGATCCCTCGTTATAAATATAGAGTTAAATAGATCTAAATTGGTAAATAAAAACAAAAATACATATCTATATGATCTATATTTATTTTTAATTACAAATACTATGTATAATTACTCTGATCCACCTTGCACAAGGGTTAATGGTCCCATGAACTAAAAAAGGGATTACAATTTAGAAACACTCGAATTATATGACACAAATATTATATTATTTCAAATTTTAAAGATCCACCTACATGTGCAGAACCATGTTGGGATGCGTTGTTTTTTATTTGTGATCTAAAGGATTGTATGAAGTCATGTCAAGGGATTCTTCAAAGAAGGTTGGCTTTAAGGGAGACTTTTTTAAGTTCCCGACGGATTTCTGGTTGAAATTTGGAGAAAAAATTGTGGCGAAATCTTGATTTGTATTGTTTAAACTAATTTTTTGACTGCATATATGTATTCAACACCCTGAAAAAAATCCTAGGGCACTTTGATTGTGCAAATTTCATCCATCAAACTTGTGATTTCAATGGATCTATGTCAGATTCTAAACAAATTAGATTGAAAAATAAACTGGAAAACTTTTTAAAGAGTCTCACATATAGACAACACCTCTTCAAAGTATGTCACGATCAAGATTAATCTACTATTTGTTTAATTCTTAACACTTAAATGCTCCTAAGCTTGAGAGATTTGTTGTTCTATTAATTACTCATATTTTACAAGCTGTTGTTACACTCGAGTTCACATGCACTTCTTTAGGGTCTTAACTCCCCCACCTCATTTCACATATCTATAGTAGGAGGCATGAGAATTCACTTTAGGGTGAGTGAATTATGGTTTAGTTGAAGCTAATATTCCATAGAGTTTTTATATGTATTTAAAAAAAGTGAAGTATTATTTTTGTTATTCAAAATTAAGTTTTACAAGCAACATGTTAAATTCTTACTAAATGTATAGTTATATTGATCGTTAGTATTGAATAATATGATTTACTTAAGAAAAATATCCAATTAAATATCGTTTATGATATATATGTTCCTTATAAATTAATTGTTCATAAACTTATTGTTAATTGAATTATATATATCATTCACAATAACCAATATTGATCCATTTTAACTTTGGATCTATGAAGCACCAAGAGGGATCAAATCTCTCAAGATGTAAACTTTTTTTTGAATGCAAAACTAGGAAAGGTTTACACCTCAACAAATTTGATTCCTCACAATGCTTTTTAAATCTAGAGTTAAAATGAATATATGTTGGTTCTTAATAATATTATTTATATTTAAATTGATATTTTCCTATTGCTTTTGAGCGCACTATGCTAAACCCCAGACGTTCAACATCCACTGATGAAATTCATGTTAAGCCCTCATGGCGGAAGGCTAGGAGGGGGCTTCCCCCCTTCCTCTCGACGATGCAATGATGGTCCATGCCTTGGTCTCCTCTCTCAAGAAGAAGACAAGGACAAAACCTTAGTCATGTTTCATAAAAAAGTCAAAGGTCAGTGTTACTGTTGTGCTGCTATGGGATTTTGTCGCACCTCCCTTGATTTGAATCTTATGGGGGCTTATAACCTAAGTTCGCATGTATAAGTCATAACTTCATATTTTTATGTAAAAGGGAGCTAAATCGACATGTAACTAATGGGTTCAACCCTAACCAAAGTTGAATATATGAACAAGACATCTTTTAAGAAGGCAATAGGAAGAGAGTGAAGGTTGAGAAGGAGAGGTCCCAAAATTGGCCTCATTAAATGTAATGTTTCTTCTTAATGGAAATCTTCTTCTCTCCACTTTTGGCTCTCTCTTTCTCTCACACTTTTGGCTCATGATGTATTTTAGTTCTTGTATTTTCATCAATGTTCTTGTGATTAGTTTCATGTCAGATCTATATCTTTTCTCTCCTCCTCTCTCAGCTTTCTTGACTCCTGTATCTTAGCCCCCAAGATTCAGATCAATGGTATTAGAGAAGGTTATAGCTCCATGGAAATAAAGGTTTGAATCATATTTCAGTTTCAAAGTTTTGCAACAATCTTCAGCCTCCTTTTGACACTTTTGGAGTCCATTTGCTTGTCCATACACTATAAGTATTAGAGTTGGCCCACAAGCATTACAGGACTTTCTACCCTCAAATCTTCATTCACCATTGCAATATAATTTTTACATGGATTCATTACATCCATTCGTATGCAAAATGGGGGTTCCATGGTCTCTACATCAATCCATGTCACTCTATAAACCCTTGGCATCCTTTGTGGCCCTCTACACTTGGTATTCTCACATTTGTTGTTATTGTAGATTTATACAACCATTCCATAGCTTAAAAAATTGTATGCAACGCATATAAGCTTGTCTGACCTCATTTCAGGGATTTCTTAGCTTTCCCATGGTGGTATGGTTTCCATATAAGTACAAGGATGGATGAAACAAAGAGAAACTATATTAAAAAAACTTCATGTAAGTTATAATACCTCCATAGAGCATTTCAGAAGGCATACAATATCTCATTTGATAATTATTATTATTTTTTATTTTATTTATTTATTTATTTTAATCTCAAATGGGATTTTTACGAAATTTGAATTCATTTCCAGTTTGAGATATATGAGCGACTGAAGTTACACATGTCTAGAACGTAGCACGACCATGCATAGCGTGAGTTTCAGAAATAATTTTCTCAATTCACCAGGTCATCAAGGTGAAAGTGTCTCGTTTCAATGGAAATATATTTTAATTACCTCACATGGGTCTTTGACGGAATTTGATTTCATCACCTGTAGCAGAAGTTATCAACAAATTTGCAACAAGAGGTCTATTGCTAGAAAAAATCAAAACAAAAGAAAAAAATAATTGCAAAGAAAAGAAAACCATGGTTTTGGGTCATCCAAAAACCCACGATTATAGATAAACCACACAAAACCCTTCACTTCATTGAAACTCAACACATTGTAATAATGATGGTTATGGGTCATCCACAAACCCACGGTTATGGGTTAACCACACAAAACCCTTCTCTTCATTGGCTCATGGCATATTGTAATCATGATTGTACATTAAACATAATGGGGTCCTCTTTTTTCTTTAGCATTTTGAATGATGGGGACCATCATTCTCTAAGGGGGGAGGTCCGATCCAAATTTTAGGGGGGATTATAACCTCAGTTCACATGTATAAGTCATAAAGTAATATTTTTATGTAAAAGGGAACTTAATCGACATGTAGCTAATGGGTTTAACCTTAACCAAAGTTGAATCTGTCAAAAAGACATCTTATAAGAAGGCAATAGGAAGAGAGTGAAGGTTGAGAAGAAGAGGTTCCAAAGTTGGCCTCATTGCATGTAATGGTTATTCTTAATGGAATTCTTCTTCTTCTCCACTTTTGGCTCTCTCTCTCTCTCTCTCTCTCTCTCTCTTCATATTTTTATGATGTATTTCAGTTCTTGTATTTTCATCAATGTTCTTGTGATTAGTTTCATGTCAGATCTGTATGTTTTCTCTCCTCTCTCAACATTCTTGACTCCTATATTTTATCCCCCAAGATCCGAATCATCTCTGACATTCTCAGACCATGCTCTGGTTGGTAATTTTATTGGGATGTGGCCTTCACCCATATCAATGGAACTATGGATTGAAAAAACCTGAAATCTATGATGAAGGGAAACATTGGTTTGTACGCATGTGGAAATGAGTTCTTTGATTTCTTATTCGAGATTAAAGAAGATAAAGATGCCATTTTTCATTATGGCCCATACTTTTTTATTGCTCGTGGAATGTATCTGAACTCCTGGTCTCTAAATTTTCACCCAGACAATGATATACCTTCAACGATGTCAGTTTGGGTCAAATTTCTACGATTCCCTTTATCTTGCTAAAGTGACGACTACTTAGGAGCGATTGGAAATGGAATAGGCATATATCTTGATAGAGCTAAAGCCAAGGGTCATTAGGTTGTTTGTGCCAAGATATGTATTGAAGTCAACCAGGAGAAAGGGCCTCCCTTGGAAATTAATCTAACTCAAGGTACGTGGATTCATTTTCAGGCCTTAGATTATGAACAACTTCCTTCAATCATATGATCTTCCACAAATATGGTCACTTCGCCAAAGGTGCAAAAAACTGCAACCAAAAGGTGGGGGAGGTGAAAATGAAAATCTAGAAGAGTATTAGCAAACACAAAAAAAGGAGTGAACAAAGGAAAGGCAGTTGCAAGGAAAAACTAATCACCCCTCTAAAAAAAATGCAGCATGCAAGTCATAAAACCCCTTTGAGATTCTTCAATCTCAGGAAACAAATCATGCATGAAGCAACAAAAGGCACAACAAGTGAAGGTAATATTGGGGAGAATGAAGAGATGGACAAGGAGGAGGGGGGAATACGAGAACCAAAGAATGAAGAAGAAACACCCCAGGGAGGAAAAGAACAACTCGTTCTAGAGGATATTCAAAATCTTTTGGACTCGGAAACAATATTCATGCCTCGAGAACCTCAACAAAACAATGAAACTCCAACATTAGTAAAGAACAAAGGGATATAATTTAGGAAAGTATTTATAAAAAAAGAAAAAGAAAAAAGAAAAAAGAAAAAGACGAGTTGGAGAGATGAACTCAATATTCAGGAAACTGAAAGCAACAGAAAGGTCAAGAAGGACCATTTAAGAAAGCAACAGAAAGGTCAAGGGGGATCATTTAAGCAAGCAACAAGAGAAGTCAAAGTAGAAGAAAATAAAAAAAATTGGGATGCCAACTTCAAATAACTAAAGCCTTATAATCAGCGAAAGTCTTGGATCAAGATAAAGTGAAGACATGTGGAGGTAAAAAATCCAACCCTCCTGGAAATAAATGAAAGTTATATCTTGGAATATAAGGGGACTGGGACACCTCGCAAAATCCCTATCAGTTAAAAACCCAGTCAATCAAGAAAAGTTTCAGCTGCTTCTTCTACATGAAACAAAATTAGAAGGAAAAGAAGCTTTGGAATACGCAAAGAATTTTTCCCTAGATTGCACTGGAGTGGCTCAAGGCTCCCATGGTACATCAAGAGGTTTAGGTATTTTCTAGACCAATTCTTTGTTTTCATTAAAAGATTGTAGGAAGTCGTAGTATTGGATGACAATATTTCTTGAAAGGAATGATTCGAATGAAAGAATCCCCATTATAAATATGTATGCTCGTGTCTCTTAGGGAAAAAAAGGTGACTTTTTGAGATTCTATTATTACATTAAAATATTTTTAGTGGCATATAGATAATATTGTTGGTGGAGACTTAAATGCTATCCTTTATTCATTTGAAAAGTGTGGGGATAATATTGTGAAGGACACCTTTCGTGAAATAATGGAGGATCTAGTTAGTGAACGAGACCTTCTTAATATCGTGCCTAAAAAAGGAAAATACACTTGGAATCGTTGACACTTAATCCTCTAGGATTGGGTAAATATATTGTAAATTTGTAAATATAAAATAAGAAGACAAAAATACATTGGAATCTGAACCCCAAATGTCTCTCACACGTGTATGTATTAATGTTCCTCCTAATAGAAAATACAACTTTGGAGTTATTATATACTTATCCTATCAGAACACGTCCAAAGGTCCCGTTTTGTCTTCCTTGGCCTTGTAACTCAAATTATCTACTCCTCAAGTTGTCGTTGCACAATCTATTGTATCATTCCCCTTTCTTGAGTATCACCCATCTTTGCGTCCTTTGGAATTCTTGTGGTCACTAAGAATATATCAATGTAATTGTAAAATGGTGTGGATATCGCATTTGGGCAAGAAGAACATGTAAATCTAGCGTCTTCGACGTTGTGAAATTTGTTCAAGTGAAGATTTGAAAGTTGGCCCATTCATATATGTTGCGTTGAACAATTATTTGTATCTACGAGTTGATTTGTTTTTGTACTCTTGGGTGTATACTCTCTACGTTTAATTTATATCTCCATTGTATACTCTTTGCACAACTCGATTAATGAATGACTGTAACTAATAATATGTAAAGCTCTTGCTCTTCTGTTTTAAAAACAAAGTAATGAAGTACTCTTTGCACAACTCGATTAATGGATGACTAGATTGAATAATATGTAAAACTCTTAGCTCTTCTGTTTTAAAAATGAAGTAACAAAGTACTCTCTACGCAACTTGATTAATGAATGTATACCTCACGATTATATATTACCCAAAATATTGAATCAAACATTGGCGTAAGGAATGTAAATGAGCTCAATTTTATCAAGTTACATGCACACTAGAAAACATATACCATGTGATTACAAAGGCATTGAATGACAAATGTAGTTGTGCAATAAGGTGAAAATTATGCACAAAAGTATCACTATCTGAAAGCAATGCCTTGTATATTTGTTCCCATAATTACATGTCATTCATGTATTGTTCTACAACTATCAACTATCTTAAGACAACCTAACTCGTAGTAGAAGAAGCTCCTTATTTATGTGTTAGTGGAAAGATCAACCACATTTTAATGGGTAGAAGGGTGTCAAGTATGTTGCTGAGATAATAACAAAAAAGGAAGAGATTAAGGCTTTGATTTTTGGTCAATGTTTTTTATTACTTTAGAAATTGAGAGCTCCTTTTCTAGCTAAAGCTTGGACGTTGGAACCATTTCCATTCACAAGAATTGTTAGCAGATAGTTATTTTTTGAAAATGCATTTTCTTATTTTCATTGTTGGAGTAGTTCTCAATGTCAAAGAGAACTACCATGAATGGTCTAGAAAGAGAAATCATACCCTTATTTTCAATGAATTATAGAAAGGAGTGTGTGAAGGAGAAGATTGGAATCCACCTACAAAGCCCTCATCAGAAAAATAGCTCACCATATGGGAGAACAAGAACATCAAGGCATATGCCTTGATTGTTGTATCAAAAATTGTAGAGGCGAGTCATCACATTGCACCAATTACCAATGCTTTTAATGCTTTAAAGAATTTGAAAGACTTATATGACTCACACTCAGAGCTTGAGTTAATCGAGCTAATGATCAAATTCTTCAATCTTGAATTGAAACATGATGATCCCCTTGCCCTAGCCCTTGAAATCAAAGCTATTATGCATGATGTAGAATCCGTCGAAGTTAAAATGGATGTTCCTCTCACAAATTTCGTCAAGGCACTATATCCCACATAATCTCACTATCTTGAATCATTACAAGTTAGTGGAAAACTTATAGAGATTACTTCTGACACGCTTGTGGAGAAGCTTTTAGAAAGAGAGAAATATTTTGGGAAGAGGAAGATAGTTCCTTAGTCTTATGAAGAAGTTGTGTGCCTTGCCAAAAAGAGAAGAGTCAAACACAATATCTTTTAGAGGAAGAGGTGGTAGAAGGGGATATGGAAAGAAGAAAAATAGAGGCAAGGGGGTAAATAGTACTAAGGAGGAAGACCTGATATTCATTGTATACATTGAACAAAAAATGGACATGATGCATCCACATGCAAGCTCTCTTGGGACATAATCAAGCAAGAAAGAAATGAAGATAAAGGTAAAAAACAAAATTTAGGGAAAGGTAAAGCACCTGAATATGCTCATTATATTGTGGCACACTGCAATACTGGAGTAATCGAAGACTTGTTTAATACTTCATTTTCTTCATGGGAAGATGCTTGATCACTTGATATAAGTGCAACCTACCACATGACCTTTTGGAAGGATTTATTTGAAGATTTTAGAGACAATGTAGATGGAGCAATCTAATTTGCAGACATGTCAAAACTCAAGCCATCCAGTGATCCAGGTGGATATTGGTGGCCACCTGCCAATTCCACTTGGACCCCCACCATTGTTTCTTTTAGTTTTTCAGTTTCCTTAATTGTAACACAATTTGCTATTTTTAGCAGTTTTTTCGGGTCCTAAACTTCCGAAGTTGTTTTGAGGCCCTAAACGACGTTTTTTGGAAATCTTGTACCAACGAATCTTTTGGCAAAGATATTATTTTTCATTACAGTCCTCAGAGAGATCTCTCCCACGGGTATCATGCACGTAAAATAAAGATAATATGATCAAGTCGCAACCCCGAGAAGTTGGTTGTCCAACTAACCCCAACAGGGCCCATAAACTCTTGGTGTTACATCTCCTCGAGTTAGGTTTTTGGTTGTTTAGGGTTTTCTCTTATTGTTAAATAGTAAAAGGCCCTTGAGCCTCATTGTAATGCAGTTCAGAGGCATGTAGCCACCACATCTCTTCTCAGAGATAAGCTAACATCGCCCGAGCTTGTTTGATTTCCATTCTGTTTGTAAGCATATTTAAGTATTTGATATTAATGAAATGAAGTGTTATTTCTACTGCACATCTTTGTATTTATGGTTATATCTGTAATTTGTTGCGTTTTTGTTTAAATCCGGATCAGTGGTACCAGAGCGGTTTGCTCTTTCTCTGTTTTTCTTTGCATGTCCCCAATGAGGTCAAGATATAAGGAGTTAGGGCTTGAACCTTTACAAGACCAGCGTCGCAAATCCCAATGGCCTCCCATGGCAGATGAAAATAAAGATGAGGGAATAGGAGATCCTATCAAAATCTTGCTCGACGAAGCCCTCGAGCGACAAAGGAACACAATGATGGATGACTTTGCCCAGATCCTTCAGCGACTACCCAAGGGCAACAAATCTACTTCCGAAAGCTACTCTTGAAGTGCCACACCCTTTAAGGTACAAGTTAACTTTGACATTCCCTTATTTGAGGGTCAGATAGATGCAAACGTTGAAGATAAATGGTTAAATCTGCTAGAAGGACATTTTTCCATTCATGTTTTTTTTTCCAACCGAGAAAATATCACTTTTGAACTTCTCATAGCAGCCCCCACGTCAAGGACTGGTGGGAAACCTACTATGAGTAAAAGGATGAAAGTACGAAATCACTGTTTTCAGCCGCAGCCACTTGGAACTCATTTCGGGATGCCATCAAGGATCAGTACTACCCTGTCGAGAGCTATGAGGATAAATACATAAAGTGGACAACATTGCGACAGGGAAGGGGCCAAGATGTGTTGAAGTTTACTAATGTTTTTCATACCCTTCGCACAAAGTTGGGTATCAAGGATTCTGAAAAGCATTTGGTTCAATAGTACCGTGGTTGCCTGCACAGGTACATCCAGGACGAGATGGAATTCCTGGACATCTCCTTTCTCGGCATGACATACCGATATGCCGTCAAGATCGAGCAAAAGTTTAAATATAAGAAGCGAGACTTTGGATCTACGAATCCGAAGCAAGGGAAAGATGCCCCCAAATGCAGAACAAAGGACAAAGCCAAGGCGGGGCGACCTAGGACAACCGCCAAATCACAAGCAAAGAACAATGTCGCGAAGTTGAAGAAGGACACGGGAAAGTGGTGTGAGTTCCATAAGAGCTCCACTCACAACACAAGTGAGTGTCGAGCCAAGCAGTCACTGGTGGACGAGCTAAAGGCTTCAGAATCAGATTCATGTTCTAACTCCGAGTTAGAACTCGACAAGGGGAATGACAAAGGGAAGCATATTATTGCTGCAGAGCCCAACGCTACCATTGCCACCATGAAGATCTAGAAGGAGGAACCCGAAGATCCAGAGGAGGAGGAGCACCTCTTCCACTCCAAGATGTGGGTAAAGGGTTCCCCGCTACAGTTCATTGTCGACAGCGGGAGCCAAAAGAACCTCATTTTCGCAAAGGTCGTGAAGCAGCTAGGCTTATCGACCACATCACACCCACAACTGTACACCATTGGGTGGCTTCACCAAGGATGAGATCTTCGCGTGAGCCAACAGTGTCGCCTTCCATACAACATCAAGCCTTCACACATAAGGTATTATGTTACGTTGCTCCCCTTGATGTTTGTGATGTATTATTAGGCCAACCATACTTATAGAAGCGACATGTTGTGTATGAGTCAAGGCCTCATGCTGTTATTGTTACTTATGGAAATAAGTTGTACAGGATATCGGAGGTAGCACCGCCTGCCACCATCTCTTTGGTTACTGCAAAACAATGCAATAAGATCATTTCCAAAACTGGGAATTTGTTTTCCTGATGATATGCCCTCAGGGAAAGATGAAGATGGTGTCCAGACCTCTAGACAAGGCCCCTCCGCACGAGAACAACAGATGGAAAAGGTCGTGGAGGAGTACGAGGACATCTTCACCTCCTTCGTAGGGGTGCCTCTGCACTATCAGGTCAAGCACTTCGTTGATCTGACCCCAGGTGTGTAGCTGCCCAATGGACCAATCTATCACTGCTCCGTTATGGAGAATGATGAAACCAAGAGGAAGATTCAGGAGTAGCTGCAAAAAGGTCATATCCGTCCGCGTTCATCGCCCTCTAGAAGCTTGATCATGTTGGTACAGAAGAAGGATGGGACTTAAAGACTCTGTATTAACTATTGGGCATTGAACATGATCATTGTCTGGAATAAGTACTCGATCCCATGGATTTATGATCTTCTAGACCAACTGAAGGGGGCAAAATATTTCAGCAAGATCGACTTGAAATCAGGATATCACCAAGTACCAATCAAAACCTCCAATGTGTGGAAGACTGTCTTCAAGGCCAAGGAGGGCCTTCTCGAATGGTTGGTTATGCCTTTTGAGTTGACAAATGCTCCTGCAACCTTCATGAGGGTGATGGATGACATCTTGCGGCCATTCACCAACTCATTTGTAGTGGTATACTTGGATGACATCCTGATCTTCATCCAGAGTTGGGAAGAGCACCTCCACCACATCCGACAGGTTCTCCAAACACCACGACAACATAAGATATGTGCCAATTTGGAGAAATGAAATTTTGGCATGACCCAGGTTCAGTATCTAGGATACATTATTGATGAATGGGGGGTGCATGTGGATCCAGCCAAGATCCAAGTAATTTAGGATTGGCCAACTCCAACCAATCTGACAGAGCTCCACAGCTTTCTAGGTCTTGCCAATTTCTACCGCAGGTTCATGTTGGCGTTCTCTCATATCACTTGGCCCTTGAGTCAAGTCACCAAGGGAGGAGCAAAAGAAAAATTATTTTGGTTTGAATCTAAACAGAAGGCATTCCGAGAGTTGAAACATCACCTCTGCTCTGCACCAATGCTCACATTACCAGACTTGCAACAACCATTTGAGATCGAGATAGATGCCTCTGACTATGCTATTGGGGTATTCCTTACTTAACAGGGGTAACCAGTGGCATATCACAGTGAGACACTTTTAGGCACAGTCCGGAAGTATCCCACTTAGGACAAAGAGATGTATTCCGTTATGCATGCCTGCCAACAATGGAAACATTACATTTTTGGGAAGGAAACGTTCATCCACACAGACCACCGATCCCTGCAGTTCAGACAGATGCAAGGGAAGTTACAGAATGATTGCCATCAGAAGGGGTCCACATACCTGCAATAGTTCCATTTGAATATCAAGTATAAGAAGGGCAAATAATGTTGTAGATTGCCCCAGTCAACCACCGATCATGGTGTTAACCACCATACTCAACTCTTTTGGGCACGAGACTTCTTATTGGCCACTTCTCTACAAAAGCGACCCGTAATTCAGCCACACATACTAGAATCTCTTGGAGGGTCAGCAAGTTCTAGATTTTCACCTCTAGGAAGCCCTATTATGCCACTTGGGACACCTTTGTGTTCCTTCAAGCGAGCGATCCAAGATGATTTTGGAAGCACACTACAGTCAGGCCAATGGACATTTCGGGGTCGAGAAAATGGTGGCCGTACTACAAAAGTATTTCTATTGGCTGAATCTTCGATAGGATGTTGGGAAGTACATCAGATCCTGCACTTCCGCTACCTACTCCGCTACTCCGCTACCTACCCCTAGTCTACCTTGGGAATCCATCTCCATTGATTACATGTTGGGCCTTCCTTCTACTAAGCATGGCAACAATTGTGTCTTTTTGGTTGTCGACAGATTCTCTAAGATGGCCATTATGGTTGCTTGCAAGAAGAATATCACAGCGGAAGCCACTGCTAAACTCTTCTTTGAATGAGGGTGGGTACACTTTAGGATCCCACAGTCTATCATCTCAGATCGAGATAGCAGGTTCCTCAATACATTTTTGTCCAGTCTTTGGTTGATGTTGGACACCAAGCTCACTAAGTCCACAACTTTCCATACCCAAGCTGATGGCCAAACAAAGGTCGTCAACAGGATGGTCATACACATTTTGCACATGTACAACTCAAAGCATCCACGCACATGGGATGAGAGCCTCCCCTATGTCCAACACAACCATAATTGGGCTCTCCAAAGCTCGACTGGCCACAACCCTTTTCAGGTGGGCTTGGGATTCCAACCACTATGTTCCATTGATGTGGCCATGCCATTTGCAGATACTCAGGCAGATTCGGCTCATGTCCAGTCCAAAATCGATAAGGAAAACAACTTCATTGAGCACATCCAACATATCCGCTAGAAGGTCCATAACATTTTGGAGAAATCAAATGCCAAGTACAAGTAGTGACATGATAAACATCGGGTGCAATACAAGTTTCAGATGGGCGACAAAGTCTAGTTGCATTTTCAAAAGGGACACCTTACCAGAGCCTATCAGAAACTCAGAACACTCCGATATGGTCCTTACACCATTACCAAGGCTGTGGGAGGCAATACATTTGAGCTTAGAATTCCCCCATTCCTTGGCCTGCACCCAGTGTTCAATGCGGACTGCCTTCGACCATACTTCCCACCATTGCTGGACACGTCAGACATTGCAGAACAACTCACACCCACAGAGTTAAATCTCGATTGCATGGAACAAGCCACAACTGATTGGATCATGGACACGCAGATTAAGCACACTGGCCAACAGAATATCCAATTGTATCGAGTTGTCAAAGTAGGCCAACTCCTTCACCATGGCAAGTGGCTCACTAGGGACCAAGTTCAACAAAAGTTTCCTCGTCTCATGGAGGAACTCAACGCAATGGGGACCATTGCTTCCTAATGGGGGAGGAATGATCCAGGTGGATATTGGTGGCCACCCACAAATTCCATTTGGAACCCCACCACTGTTTCTTTCAGTTTCTTAATTGTATCATAGTTTACTATTTTTAGCAGTTTTTTCAGGTCCTAAACTTTCGGAGCCATTTTGAGGCCCTAAACAACGTTTTTTTGGCAATATTGTACCAACAAATTTTCTATCCAAAATCTTCTTTTTTTTCGTAGTCCTCAGAGAGATCTTTCCAACGGGGTATCATGCGCATCAACCTGAGATAATATGACCAAGTCGCGACCTCGGGAAGTTGGTTGTCTAACTAACCCCAACGGGGGCCCATAAACTCTTGTTGTTACATCTCCTCAGGTTAGGGTTTTGGTTGTTTAGGGTTTTCTCTTATTGTTCAATAATAAAAAAGCCCTTGAGCCTCATTGTAATGTAGTTCAGAGGCATGTAGCTGCCACATCTCTTCTTACAGATAAGCTACCATCGCCCGAGCTAGTCTGATTTCCATTATGTTTGTAAGCATATTACAATATTTGATATTAATGAAATGGAGTGTTATTTCTACTACATCTTTGTATTTATGGTTATATTTGTAAATTTTTTTCGTTCCCGTTTAAATCCAGATCATCCAAACTTGGCACCATCAAGCTCAAACTACTTGGACTCCCTGACTTTCTTCTACATGACGTTCTCTACCTTTCGAAGTTGTAGAGAAATTTTTTGTTCTTGCTTCGAATCCACCAGCAAGGACACTCAATTCACATGTTTAATGGAAAAGTTGAAGTGAGAAAAGCATCAGACAAATCACTTGGCATGATGGGAATAGAAGAAGAAAGACTCTTGAAACTGCAAGGAACATCTGCTCATACACAAAACTATGGAGATAGTTCTTAGTATACTGAAGGTACAATTCCATCTAGTCTCTTTTAGCATGCTATATTTGGGCACCTGAAATATCACTGTCTTCATTTATTAAAGAGAAATGGTGTTACTAGTTTGCCAACCATTCTTAGGAAACTAAAACAATGTGATGCTTGTATCTTAGGAAAACACAACAAACAACCATTTCATGATTCTCTTTCTAGAGCACATAGAGAGCTTGAACTAATTCGTTCTAACTTGTGTGGTCCTATGAATGTTCCTTCTACAAATGGAAATAAATATATGACGAATTTTATTGATGACTACATCAGAATGTGTTGGGTATATCTGTTGAAGAATAAATCTAAAACTTTTGAGACTTTCAAAAACTTTCATGCATGGATTGAAAACAAGACACAATCTCATATTGGCTTTATTCATACTAATAATGGAAAAGAATATACTTCAAATGAATTTGAAAACTATCTTCACGAGCATAAGATTCAACATCAAACAATAGTGCCTTATAATCCTCAACAAAATGGTATAACTAAACGAATGAATAGGACAATCTTAAATATGGTTCGTTCAATTATGTTTAAAAACAATGTAAAGATGATGTTCTTGGTTGATGTAGTTCTATGTGCAATGTATACTAAAAACAAATGTTCATCTCATGCTCTAAAAAACAAGACTCCTTATGAAATGTGGTATGACCACTTTCCTTTGGTAAGGCATCTAAGGGTTTTTGGTTCCACTTGCTATGCCTTGATTCTTAAGGAAGAAAGAAACAAACTTCGTGCAAGGAGTCAAAATTGTATCTTCTTGGGGAACTTGAATACCTCCAAAGCATACCATCTCTACAATGAAGTAAATGAGAAGTTTATATTGTCTAGAGATGTGATTTTTCTTTAATATTTAAGGACTAACAATTTTGTTGAGAGGCAATTTGATCTCTTGGATAGATTCAAGCATGCAAAATATTTTCATGAATTTGATAATGAGATTCCACTTCTTGAAGGGGGGGTCCCTATCTTGGATCAATATGTGGAATCTCCTTCTGAAGCACTCTCTCCCCCTTTTGAAGCTCCAACCACTTCTAATAAATAAGTCACTTTGAGTGATGTGATTGAGATAAGTGGAAGGCTAAACCTTGATTCAGCTGCATCTCAGTCAACATAACAACCCTGACCATCTTATAAAGGTCATCCAAAATGGCTCACTGAGACACTTGAAAGTGTTCATCCTAATGAGGTTGGAAAGACAGGAATGAGAAGTTCTAGTAGATAGATGGAGGTGATGTAGATGATTCGAGTTCAATTGTTGATATGGATGTTTCTTATGATTGTGAATTAAATTTGTCTACTAATTCCGAACCACATTCCTTTGAAGAAGTTTCTTCTCATGATGAATGGAGAGAATCAATGCAAAAAGAGTATGATGCTACTATAAAGAATGGAACCTAGAAGTTGGTGGACCCTCCATTTGAAACCAATCCAATTGGATGCAAGTAGGTCTTCAAGAACAAGTATAAATCGATGGCTCACTTGAGAAGCACAAATCAAGGCTCATGGAAAAAGGATTTTCATAGAAAGAAGGGGTCGATTATGAGGAGAATTTTTCCCCTGCAACAAAATGGGCTACCATCCAAACTCTCTTTGCCTTGGTAGCTAAGAATGGATGGAAATTCCATCAAATGGATGTAAAAACTGCTTTATTATGTTGTTTTTTTTCACGATACTAGTGGTCTAGGATAGAATCTTAAATTACTGACGCTACAAAACCAAGTATCGCAACGAAACTAATTTGCATACCAGAATACAAACAACAATGAATCTATTATTGCACAAAATATACACAACTTTTCACATAATTTGTACAATAACCCAACTTCGTTAAATTAATCCAACTGAATAATACAATATTTTAGGACTTTCTTACCTGAGATAATGGCCCTCATACATCCACTGATACGAGATACAAAATTGGGGCTTGGTGTCATTCCATCGACAACCAATCTAACCTCAACAATATACGTTGACCATCTGGATGATGTAGCTCGCTCCCTCAACTCCCCTCGGTCATACCCTGTAATTGCTTGGTCCTTTGACTCTCGATATGCAAGGTTGCCTCTATCAATGATCTAAGTTCATCTGGCCACTCAACCTCGTCTATCAAATATGCTCACTAGTTGTGCCTTAGTCCATTAAGGGCATAACACATCGAGACTCCTATCAAGTTGTTCACAACTCCATTTGTGAACAACTCACAACTGCCTAATGCCGCTCCTCAACTACTCAGGGACTTCAACCCACTATATTATTCCTACATTGCTTCGATGATGACTAATATAGGGCGCGTAGTGCTGCCACCTATCGTTGCTAGAAGTACTTATCTAACAATGAACACAGGCTACAATAAACTGCTCCTCTAGCTGATCTAACCTATAGCTCCAACACAATACCTCTCCTAGCAACCCTTAGCCAATCAAGGCACTGTACATAGGGCTCCACACTTGGACACTTTCACACCACCCTCCAATAGACCTCAAATTCCCAATACAACACCAAACAACACGTCCTTCATCTGCTCAACCATCATAAAATTAGAGCTCTAAATATCTTCCCTTTGTTATACAATAGAGGAGTTATTTCACAAATCTAGGCTCCAATAGATTGTTGTGGCACCTTCCCACTGGTTAGGGCTTCTAACATGCCATGTTAGCCTTGCCTCTGGGCTGCTACAGACCTATCCAAAACTATCCAACCTATGACTATCCAACTAAATTCAAATACATCAATACATCTCATACCTGGCATCATAAAGGGTTGGTGTCATCTACAACAAGTTTGGTAAACCTAGTTGGGGTTGCTTACAAGTTGCTACAACTCCTCTTTCTACCTCCAAGACCTCCTCCAAGGCTGTGACCTCTCTCAAAACATTGTCTTCTCACAACTATTGTTGATATGGGCATATACCAGCCCTCAAACAAACCTCATGCCAAACTTGTATAAGGGATTGTCTCTACGACCAGCTTATGCAATCAATCCTAGAATTACGGCTACAACCTATTTGAAATTCACATCATGGGTTGTGGCCTTCATGTAGGAGAGAAAACCCATGAAACACTGCCCCAAAACACCATCAAACTTCCATCAATAAATGTGACCTCCTCTCTACTCAAACCCGAAACTGTTCAGAGACAAAGACAACCAAAATAGCAGTACAAAATATACTCATCCTCCTCCTCTCGAGCTCAATTGCCTCCAATGTATTACACATGATATGGATGCACTTTTGGATAATCATTTATGGCTCACACATGAGTCTAATTTATACTAACTCATTTGGCTTCCTTATTGGGCTTGTCCAACTGTCATAAGACTTATTATGACTCTAGTCGACCTCAAAAATGAGCCATAAACCCACACCATAGCTTCAAAAATTAATATCTTCACTTTTACAACTCAGATTCTAGTGATTTTCATTGTGTCTGGTTACTCTTAGAGTCCTCTATCAACTCAAATCATCACATGTAGAAATATCCTCATGGTTTTGGCCCAACAACTCTTGGTGCAAAACCCTAGGCTTGGGTTTGAACCCCACAAGTCACTTTTGTGGTGCTCCAACCTCCAATTCCCAACCCTAGGGATTGGAGTACCTCCCAAGCTACAAGTCTCAACATCTTGAATGGATATTGGAAAGAAAATGTTTTTATGTCTCAACTAAAAGGATTTTTTTTGTGAAGGGACAAGAGCACAAAGTATGTAAGCTTATCAAAACCTTTTATGGCCTCAAACAAGCACCATGAGCATGATATGAGAAATTTGTTGGAAATACTGAAAGGGGGTGAATTAATATTTCTTAGCAATTAATACATTTTTTTTTTATTTTTTTTTTTTTTTTTATATATATATTATATATATATTATATTTTTTTTTTTTTTTTTTTTTTTTCAGAGCATTAGTTAGCAATTAACACTTTTTAATCTTTTTCAGAGCATTAGTTAATCTTCAATTCTTCTTCTTCTTCTTCTTCAAATAAGCATAAACAATAATCAACAGTAGACAATTGCATACAACAATGCAGAAATATAAAAAAGAGGACACAAAGATTTTTAGGTGGAAAACCCCCTCTGGGTCAAAAACCACCGAACACTTCTTTAGTAATTGTCTTCTCCTCCTCTTTAAAAGAAAAGTAATTACATCATTTTTTCTAGCCACAACTAAAGGAGGATCCAACCCCCTAATTCACAGGCTCCAACTTGTAGGACACTAATAAACCCTAATAACCTGCTACAACTGGAAGGACGCCCCAACACCCTACTTCAGGCCACAACTTGATGAGTGCCCCAACACTTTGTTTACCAGTTGTTGTTGGAAGGATGCTTCATCACCCTATAATATATTAGCCACAATTGAAAGGATGGTTCAACAACATATGATTTATCAACACCAACTGAAAGGATGCCCCAATGCCCTGTGTAGGCACTGACCTACGCTAGCGCCACCATGCCACCTTGAAGTGTGTTGGAAATACTGATTGGGGGGGGGGCGGTGGTGAATCAATGTTTATTAGTAATTAACACTTTATTAATAGTTTTCAGAGCATTAGTTAATCTTCAATTATTATAATTATTTAGCAAAAGCAGTAAACAACAGTGCAAAAGATAGAGACAACATGCACACGATTTTATGGTGGAAAACCCCCTCCAGGTCAAAAACCACCGAACGTTTTTCTAATAAGTTATTTAATCTCCAACCCCAACTGAAAAGAAACCTACAACTTCCTAGAACTCTAGAAAAGCATTCTTCTCCAACTCCCACTGGAAGGATGCCCCAATTCCCTAGCAACGCCCTACCACCCTAAAATTTTTACAGACCCCAACCTAAAGGTGACTTCACTTGCCTACCTAGCAACACCCTACCAACCTATAAAGACAAAAAATAAATAAAAAAGTGTGGATTCCCGTAGCAGGGACAATGATCCATGTTACAATATTATTTTAATGACTTTCTTTAACTGACCAATAATACTAAGACCTAAACCCTTGTCCTGACAAGCCAGGAACCCTAGTCCTTGTTAGGGTACTATAAATTATAGGATAAATTGATGATTGTCTCTTGAGTTTTATATGAGATGTTGTAAATAATATTTTATCCCACAAATTATTTCCAAAGAAAAAAATAGAAAAAGAAAAGAAAAGAAAAGAAAAAGAAAACAAAGGGGATACAAAAAAATATATATGTGAAAAAATGAAAGAAATAAAAAAAATATGAAAAAATGAAAAATAACCCAATAAGTGCAAATTCAAATGCCACTGCATTTCAAAGTAAAATAAAAAAATGCATAAGAAATGCTTTAGAAAGTCAAAAGATGTGCAGCTAGTTAAAATGCCCCATTTCATTAGAATTAGATAACTAGGGTTAATTGTTTAATCACACCATTTAAGTGTGATTAGACTTGGTAAATAAAGTTAGGTTAGAATAAATGATTATTTAACCACACAGTTTAATCGTGGTTAAACTAGTTTTTAAAGAAAGTTAATTTTCTTACAAATATGTAAATATTTGAGTGCATAGTTTAATCACACTCAACTTAGATTTAATTAAGATTTATAATTAGTTTAAACGCAATGTATAAAATGAGATTTGCAATGTTAATAAAGTTTTTAGTTTGATGCGACATGTGTATTGCTTGTAATAAATGATGTGCAACAATGAACGACCAAGGTCTCACCGCTCAGATCAACGACGGGTGATGAGTTCGGACCCCCCGCCCACCCGCCCTCCACCCCGCCCCTGCCCCTCTAATGCTTAACCAAGGGATGAGGGGTGGGGGGTGTTCAAAAAACATTCTCCCCATTTACCGCCCGTGCAACATGTCACCTCTAGGCTTGTTTCTTGGGGTACTCGGATACCTCCAAAGCATACCATCTCTATAATGAAGTAAATAAGATTTATATTGTCTAGAGATGTGATTTTTCTTGACTCTTTGAGGACTAACAGTTTTGTTGAGAAGCAATTTGATCTCTTGTACAGATTCAGACATGCAAAATCTTTTCAAGAAATTGATAATGAGATTCCACTACTTGAAGAGGGGATCCCTGTCTTGGATCAATATGTGGAATCTCCTTCTGAAGCACTCTCTCCCCCTTATGAAGCTCCAACCACTTCTAATCAATAAGTCACTTTGAGTGATGTGATTGAGATAATTGGAAGGCTAAAACTTGATTCAACTGCATCTCAGTGAACATAACAACCCTGACCATCTTAGAAAGGTCATCCAAAATGGCTCACTGAGACACTTGAAAGTGTTCATCCTAATGAGGTTGGAAAGGCATGAATGAGAAGTTATAGTAGATAGATGGAGGTGATGTAGATGATTCGAGTTCAACTGTTGATATGGATGTTTCGTATGATTGCGAATTAAATTTGTCTACTAATTCTGAACCAAATTCCTTTAAAGAAGCTGCTTCTCATGATGAATGGAAAGAATCAATGCAAAAAGAGTATGATGTTCTTATAAAGAATGGAACCTAGAAGTTGGTGGATCCTCCATTTGAAACTAAACTGATTGGATGCACGTAGGTCTTCAAGAACAAGTATAAAGTAAATGGCTCACTTGACAAGCACAAAGCAAGGCTCATGGAAAAAGGATTTTCATAGAAAGAAGGGGCTGATTATGAGGAGACTTTTTCCCCTACAACAAAATGGGCTACCATCCAAACTCTCTTTGCCTTGGTAGCTAAGAATGGATGGAATGCCCATCAAATGGATGTAAAAACTACTTTATTGTGTTGTTTTTTTTCACGACACTAGTGGTCTAGGATAGAATCTTAAATTATTGATGCTACAAAACCAAGTATCTCAACGAAACTAATTTGTACACCAGAATACAAACAACAATAAATCTACTACTACACAAAATATACACAACTTTTCGCATAATTTGTACAATAACCCAACTTCATTATATTAATCCAACTAAATAATACAACAGTTTAGGACTCTCATACCAGGGATGATGGCCCTCATACATCCACTGATACAAGATACAAAATTGGGGCTTTGTGTCATTCCATCGACAACCAATCTAACCTCAACAATATACGCTGACCATCTGGATGATGTAGCTCATTCTCTCAACTCCTCTTTGTCATACCTTGTAATTGCTTGGTCCTTTGACTCTCGATCTGTAAGGTTGCCTCTATCAATGATCTAAGTTCATCTAGCCACTCAACCTCGTCTATCTAATATGCTCACTAGTTGTGCCTTAGTCCATAAAGGACATAACACATCTAGACTCCCATCAACTTGTTCACAACTCCGTTTATGAACAACTCACAACTACCTAATGCTAATCCTCAACTACTCAGGGACTTCAACCCACTATATTCTTCCTGCACTGCTTTGATGATGACTAACATAGGGCACAGAGTGCTGCCACCTATCACTGCTACAAGTACTTCTCCAACAATGAACACAAGTTACAACAAACTGCTTCTCTAGTTGATCAAACCTATGATCTCCAAAAAACTACCTCTCCTAGCAACCCTTAGTCCATCAAGGCACTGCACATAGGTCTCCACACTTGGACACTTTCACATTGCCCTCCAACAGACCTCAAATTCCCAATACAACACCAAACAACACATCCTTCAAATATGCTCAACCATCATCAAACTAGAGCTCTAAAGCTCTACCCTTTGTTCTACAATAAAGGATTTCCTTCACAAATTTAGGCTCCAATATACTGTTGTAGCACCTTCCCACTAGTTAGGGCTTCTAACATGCCACTTCAGGCTTGCCTCTTGGCTGCTACAAACCTATCCAAAACTCTCCAACTTAGGACCATCCAACTAAACTCAAATACATCAATACATCACATACCTAGAATCATAAAGGGTTGGTGTCATCTACAACAAGTTTGATAAACCTAGTTGGGGTTGCTTGCAAGTTTCTATAACTCCTCCTTCTACCTCTAAGACCTCCTCCAAGGTTGTGACCTTCCTCAAAACATCGTCTACTCACAACTGTTGTTGATATGGGCATATACCAACCCTCAAACAAACCTCCTGCCAAACTTGTATAAGGGATTATCTCTACGACCAACTTGTGCAATCAATCCCAGCCTTATGGTCCACTTGCACAAGCTATTTTAGGGCTACGACCTATTTGAAACTCACATCCAGGGCTGTGGCCTTCATGTATGAGAGAAAACCCATGCAAAGTTGTCCCAAAACACCATCAAACTTCCCTAAATAAATGTGATCTTCTCTCCACTCAAACCCGAAACTGTTCAGAGACAAACACAACAAAAACAACAGTACCAAAAATACTCATCCTCCTTCTCTCGAGCTCAACTGCCTCCAATGTATTACACATGAGATGGATGCACTTTTGGATAATCATTTATGCTTGACACATGAGTCTAATTTATACTAACTCATTTGGATTCCATATTGGGCTTGTCCAACTGTCATAAGACTTATTATGACTCTAGTCAACCTCAAACATGAGCCATAAACCCACAACATAGCTCCAAAAATTAATATCTCCACTTCTACAACTCAGATTCTAGTGATTTTTATTGTGTTTGGTTACTCTCAGAGTCCTCTATCAACTCAAATCATCACATGTAGAAATATCCTCGTGGTGTTCGCCCAACAACTTTGGGTGAAAAACCACAAGCTTGCACTTCAACCCCACAAGTCACTTTTGTGGCGCTCCAATATCCAATCTCGAACCCTAGGGATTGAAGTACCTCCCAAGCTACAAGTATCAACATCTTCAATGGAGATTTGAAAGAAAATGTTTTTATGTCTCAACCAAAAGGATTTTTTGTGAAGGGACAAGAGCACAAAGTATGTAAGCTTATCAAATCCTTTTATGGCCTCAAACAAGCACCATGAGCTTGATATGAGAATTTTGTTGGAAATACTGAGAGGGGGTGAATCAATATTTCTTAGCAATTAATACTTTTTAATCTTTTTTCAGAGCATTAGTTAGTAATTAACACTTTTTAATCTTTTTCAGAGCATTAGTTAATATTCAATTATTATTATTATTATTCTTCAGATAATCATAAGCAATAATCAACAGTAGACAATTGCATACAACAATGCAGAAAGATAAAACAGAGGACACAAAGATTTTTAGGTGGAAAACCCCCTCTGGGTCAAAAACCATAGAACACTTCTCTAGTAATTGTCTTCTCCTCCTCTTTAAAAGAAAAGTAATTACGTCAATTTTTTTTCAGTCACAACTGAAGAAGGATCCAACCCCCTAATTCACAGGCTCCAACTTGTAGGACACTACTAAACCCTAATAATCTGCTACAACCAGAAGGACACCCCAACACCCTGTAGGTCAGGCCACAACTTGATGAGTGCCCCAACACTTTGTTTACTAGTTGTTGTCAGAAGGATGCTTCATCGCCTTGTAATTTATCAGCCCCAACTGAAAGGAAGGTCCAACACCATGTGATTTATCAACACTAACTGAAAGGATGCCCCAATGCCTTATGCAAGCACCGACCTTCCCTAACACCACCATGCCACCCTAAAGTGTGTTGGAAATACTAATGGGGGGAGGGGGTGGTGAATCAATATTTATTAGTAATTAACACTTTATTAATAGTTTTCAGAGCATTAGTTAATCTTCAGTTGTTATAATTATTTAGAAAAAGCAGTAAACAATAATGCAAAAGATAGAGACAACATGCATACGGTTTTTAGGTGGAAAACCCCCTTAAGGTCAAAAGCCACCGAACGTTTTTCTAATAAGTTCTTTGATCTCCAGCCCCAACTGAAAAGAAACATACAACTTCCTAGAACTCTAGAAAAGCATTCTTCTCCAACTCCCACTAGAAGGATGCTCCAACGCCCTAGCAACACCCTACCACCCTAAAATTTTTACAGGCCCTAAACTGAAGGTGACTTCACTCACCTACCTAGAAACACCCTACCAACCTATAAAGACAAAAACTAAATGCGAAAGTGTGGACCCCCGTACCAAGGACAATGATCCACGTTACAATATTATTTTATTGATTTTCTTTAACTGGCCAATAATACTGTGACCTAAACCCTTGTCCCGAAAAACCAGGAACCCTTGTCCCTGTTAGGGTCCTATAAATTATAGGATAAATTGATGATTATATCTTGAATTTTATGTGAGATGTTGTAAATAATATTTTATCCTACAAATTATTTCCAAAGAAAAAAGAAAAGAAAAGAAAAAGAAAACAAAGGGGATACAAAATAAATATATATGTGAAAAAATGAAAGAAATAAAAAAATATGAAGAAATACGAAAAAATGAAAATACCCCAATAAGTGCAAATTCAAATGCCATTGCATTTCAAAGTAAAATAAAAAAATGCATAAGAAATGCTTTAGAAAGTTAAAAGATGTGCAGCTAATTAAAATGCCACATTTCATTAGAATTATATAACTAGGGTTAATTGTTTAATCACACCATTTAAGCATGATTAGACTTGGTAAATAAACTTAAGTTAGAATAAATGATTATTTAACCACACAATTTAATCGTGCTCAATTATTTTTTAAATAAAGTTAATTTGCTTAAAAATATGTAAATATTTGAGTGCACAGTTTAACCACACTCAAATTAGATTTAATTAAGATTTTCAATTAGTTTAATCGCAATGTATAAAACACGATTTGCAATGTTAATAAAATTTTTAGTTTGATGCGACATGTTTATCGCTTGTAATAAAGGATGCGCAACAATGAATGGCTGAGGTCTCACCCACTCGGATCAATGGCAGTGATGAGTTCGGATCACCCTCCCCCCCCCACGCCCCTGCCCTCTGATGGTTAACCAAGGCAGCTGAGGCCGGGGGGGGGGGGAGGGGGAGAGGGGTGTTTGAAAAGCGGTCTCCCCATTTACTGCTCGTGCAACGTGTCACCTCTAGGCTGTTTCAGACCCCCCCCCAACCCCTGCCCCTCTCCCCTTCGAAATCCACCATCCTCTCTCGCATACTGTTGTGACCTTAGACTCCCATTCCACCCCTGATCCAAGTGGCTCCAGAGACACACAGAACAAAAAGGGCTTATGGAAGCTCAAAAATCAAAGTGATTAGAATGCTTTCGAACTAAGACCAAAGCGTAGATATTGTTGTTAGATCACAACGGTGAGAACGGTTCATCAATCTAAGCTCGTATGAGGGAGAACAGGGCAGTCAAAGTTTTGGTTGGCTTTTGCTTACCAGGCAGGCTTAATGGAGACACAATTTGAAAGTTTTTCGGTGGACGGAATCCATCGAATTCCAGTCAGATTCTGGGCGAAATTGTCACCTCGTTAAATCGTCTCCTTCGCTCCAAATTCCAAATTTTTAAAATTGGCCTTATTTTAATTAAAAATATATATATAAATGAGGTGGCGGGCCACCACCCCCGCCACCCCAAAACAAAATTATAATAAAAATAAAAAATTCTTATTGGTCGATGGGCCATGACCCTCGTCAATCTCCTGCAATCACATAAAAAAATTAAGATTAAATGTGGCTCGACGGCTATTACCCCATTGAGCCCTCTAACCAACTCCTGCATGTATTAAACACAACATCAAAGGGGTGGGTGGGCCACCTTCGGTGGACTCGACCCACACCCCAACCCACTTAACAAATATGCCACTTTCTTAGAATTCAGAAATTTGACAGTCAATTTTGCACTATTCGACGCCACAAATCTGATGGTGCATTCAGATTTTCCATTTGCTCATTTCATTTTTTGGCCACTTTCCAAAATGGAGTGCAGGTGTCAGCGTTCGATGTGCGAGCAGTCCTTTCCATGAGATCCGACACCGCGAGATTGATGGTAAGGACAACTTCAGCAGTTTGACATCCTTTTCTTTAGATGGCCCTAGGATGTGAGGTATATGCAGTGTGTTCATGTACTTCTTTTTTCTAGGAGATGCATTGTGCTGCGCAGATCCCTATTTGATGTGGGATCTTGTTTTCTTACTTGTTTCATGATTCCTGCTTGATGTGACGCAGAATCATTTGTGGGATGTACTTCTTGTCATGATTCTTAATGTTTTGTTTGAATCCCTTTGTCGTTATGTTGATGGGATACTCATGTGTCGCCTTGTATGATTGCATTGAGATCCCTTTTATGCCATGTTGGTAGGATGCTCATTATCATCATACATGAATTTAGGTCATACTAATAGGAGTCCTTTTTGACTGAGAGTTCCTATAGCGGAACATCTCTTAGAGCCACTCTTGCGTGAGGGAATTTTCCTTGTATGATAGAAATGTCACCTCGTATGTACATCATCACTATTGATAGCACTTAATGCAGCAGCCTACACCATCTTGACATCGGGGCTCGGAGACATAGTCCCTCCTGTATGAACTCCGTTATCAATGTCTTGTTATTTTATGTTGCTGATGATTGTCATGTTCCTTCTTCTTTACAACATGCATTTATGTTCCTTTATGCTAATGTAATTGCAATTCTAATCACATCATGAAAGTAAAAGATCTTGGTTAAATCCGGGAGTTGAGTCAACTCATGCATAAGTTTCGAAGGTGAGTTCTTTGAGCAGACTTGTGGTGTTGCCATGGGTTCTCCCCTCTCCCCGATCGTGGCGAATCTCTTCATGGAAGATTTCGAAGCCAAGGCTCTTGCCTCAGCTCGTCTCCCTCCTAAGCTTTGGAAAAGGTATGTAGATGACACTAATGTCATCTGGTCCCTGGCCATGAGGAGCTAGATCGTTTCCTGGATCACCTTAACGGCCAGTCCTCAGCTATTAAGTTCACCATGGAAAAAGAGGTCAATGGTAGCCTCCCTTTCCTAGATATTCTCATTTCCAGGAAGAATGATGGCTCTCTCTCCCATGCGGTGTACCGTAAGAAAACGCACACAGAGCAGTATCTTCACGCCGATTCCCATCATTTCCCTGCTCAGAAGATGGGTGTTCTTAATACCCTAGCTACGCGTGCCCTCAGGATTTCGGATAACGAGAGCCTGGAGGGGGAGAGATCCCACCTCGATGTCTTTGTGGAAAACGGATATAGTAGGCACCTAGGGAAGAAGGCTTTCCTGAAAGCCTCTAAAAATGCGTTGATTAAGAAAGAGCCTAAGGAGCGCCATCTAGGTGTCCATATGCCCTATATCCAAGGGACCACGGACAAGATTGCTCGGATCCTTAGGAAGTTTGATATTCCCTCTACCTTCAGGCCCCTCAGAACCATTCGTAATTCCCTGCGGTCGGTGAAGGATCCTGTTAATCCCAAAGACATGAAGGGTGTATATCTGATTCCTTGCTCTTGTGGGACACCCTATATAGGGGAAACAGGGCGCTCCATCCAGCATAGAATTGGCGAGCATATAGCAGACTTGAAGCATGGTAGAACAAAGTCCTCAGCCTTAGCAGAGCATGTGGACAAGACTAAGCATCATGTCTGCATTGAGGAGGCTAAAGTCATTGCCAGGGTGGATCGGTTCCATCATCGCAAGTTAAGGGAAGCTATTGAAATTGAGCGAAGACCCAACAATCTCAACAGAGATGATGGATGGAAAGTGAGCAGAAGTTGGGTCCCTGCTCTGTCATCTTAGGGTTTCTTCCTTCCCCTTTGTGCATCCTGGGTGCTTTCTTCGTGTTAGGGTTTCTTTATCTTTTCGTGTTTATAGTTATTTAAGGCTGGCATTCTGACCTTTTTATTATTTGGTGGTTAACTATTTAATTCATAATGTCATCATCTTTAGTACTTATAAATTATGATAATTATGTTATTGTTATTTGCAGGGGGGATTGCTTCATTTTTGCTCTTTTATCCTCAGTAGTATGTAAGACTTTTCGAAATAATTGTCTATCTCTATAATAGTGCTCTCTCAGATTTATATTATATATATTGATATTATCCCAATAAAGAAAGTAAATTATTAATAAACATGCTCATTTACTTCTCAAACTACCCTAGTATTATTAGTTTTATTAGTTAGTAATTTTAATAATTTCATAAATACAATATTACTTCAATAGTAATTAATATAATTTTAAAACCCGGAGTTCCTCAGCATTGTGAGAAATCAGATCTCAGAAACTCAGAGTGCAGATTTGGATAAGGAAATCACCACAGAGGAGATAGAATGGTCAATACTCAGCATGCCTCCAGACAAAGCACCAGGGCCTGACGGCTTTACAGTGGCCTTCTACAAAACTCACTAGGAAACCATCAAAAAGGATTACATTAGAATGGCAAAAAATTTCTTCTCCAAATGTAAAATGGTCAGCAGCATTAAATCCACCCACCTAGCCCTCATCCCTAAAGATACAAACCCCCAGTCGTTTGACAGATTCCGCCCAATATCTTTGTGCAACGTTTCCTACAAAATCATCACCAAGATTTTAGCAAATAGGCTCAAAACCATTCTCCCCTCCATCATCTCGGAGAACCAAGGAGGCTTCGTCCCTAGAAGACATATAACGGACAATGTAATTCTCATCCAAGAGGCTATCCACAACAGTATTTCTAGAAATGAGAAAGGCATGATCATCAAGCTCGACATGGCGAACGCTTTTGACCGGGTCAACCACTCCTTCCTAAAAGCTGTCATGAGGAAGTTTGGTATCTTTGAGCACTTCACCAGCAGGGTCATAGCATGCATCTCCGACATCTGGACTGCCCCACTCATCAATGGTAGGCCCTGCTCCGCCTTCAAGAGTTCTCGAGGCTTGAGGCAAGGATGCCCACTCTCCCCTTTCCTCTTTATTATCATGGCTGAGACTTTAAGCCTGCACCTTGAGAACAAAAGAAGGTTAAAGGAAATAACAGGGATAGACATTGTTAGAGGAGCCAAAGGGATCAACCACTCCCTGTTTGCGGATGACACCCTTTTAATAGGGGGCGCCTCTAGTCTGATGGCAAGAAGGTTTAAGGAAACGCTGGATCTTTTCCTCCAATCCTCTGGAGGCAAGCTAAACAACAACAAATGCATGATTTACACATGGAATGTTCCAAGACACAACTTAGAGAATCTCCCTAATCATGGAAATCCCTGCCCAAGGGAATTGGTCCTACTTCAAATATCTGGGGCTGCCCTTAGCTAAGGAAAATGTCAAATCAGAGATATGGGTCAAGTTAATTGAAAAGTTGAGAGGGAAACTTCAAAGTTGGGGTATGTATTGGCTCAATCTAGCAGGCAGAACGACTCTCATAAAGGCTGTTCTATCAGCCCTCCCAATTTATCAATTTGCTATCACTCTAGCGCCAGCAAGCATTCATAAGCATATTGAGCTGATAATCCGCAGCTTCCTGTGGCAAGGAGGAAAGCAGGATACGAAAAAATTCAGTCTCGTCAAATGGAGTAAGGTCATTCTACCAATAGAAAAAGGTGGGCTTGGAATCAGAGTCCCTAGGCTTGCAAACATAGCCATGGGATTCAAACTGATTTGGAGGATCATTAGTGAAAAAGGATCTTGGTGGACAGATGTCATTAAGAAAAAGTACCTGAACGAGGTAAATAGCAATATCCTTTCAGAAACTATCATAGATAGACCCAGCACCCATGTTTGGAAGCTTATTAAAAAGTCCCTCCCCCAATTTAAACCTCATATCTCAAGAGCCCCGGGCAATGGGAGGGGAACCAGCATTTGGAATGACAGAATTATGGGCACGGAGGCAAGAGGAGCTCTCCCCAACTCCAGGCCCCTTCAACAATGGATGAAGCAGGCTAATCAAAGAACTCTCTACGACATCTCACAGTGGGACCATAATATGTGGAAGGACTGGAAAACTCTCGCCCTCCCCAACGACCTCAAGAACATCTGGACAGACCTCAAAGCCTCCCTCATTGGCTCTGCCCCCATTAACAGAATCACTGAAGACAAGTTCATTTGGGATCCTAGTGGAGGAGGTTATACGGTGAAAGATGGTTACAAAACCCTCCAGAACTCTCCTACAACTAACAACTGGCCTCTCCACAAAGTTGTATGGAAAATTGAAAGTTTGCCCAAGGTTAAAATGTTTAACTGGACCCTCCTGCATGGCAATATCCTCACAGCAGAAAACCTCAGGAAGAAGGGCATCCAAGGCCCATCTATCTGCTGTATGTGCAGAAATGCTGAGGAGAGTTGCAGCCACCTATTTATAGAATGTACCTTTGCTCGAATGTGCTGGAACCTTATAGCATGCCCTTTAACCATTGGGGACCTTCCCAACCAGATTGCCAATCTTCAGAAAAGCTGGGGGAACCTTTTCCCTCAAAACAACAAAAGAAAGAATCAAGCACTAAGAATCTGGAACAATATTCCCTCAAACTTATGTTGGCAGATTTGGATAACTAGAAACAAGTGCATCTTCAATAACAAGAAGCCCTGCACCACCAGAACAATAGCCAAGACAGTTGCGCTCATATCAGAGACCATAGAAACCAATGGCTACTCTCAGATGGACCCGGAACAGACAAAGGCAAAGGTTCAAGAGTGGGTGAATAAATTCAATATAGAAGCAAGAATCAATAAGAAGCCAATCACAAGTCAGGGAGACCAGGAATGGAAGCTGAGAGGAACCAAGCAGGAGGTGGAAAACTGGATCCAAAAGCAGAAAAGGCCAACCCTTTTCTTTGACGGGGCTTCTAAAAACAACCCAGGCCAAGCTGGGGCTGGGGTAATCATCAAAGATCCTCAAGGGAAAACTATGGTTAAATATGAATGGGGTCTCAGAATCATGTCTAATAATAGAGCTGAGGCCTACAGCCTCCTCCTGGGAACTACCATAGCCAGGAAGTTAGGTTTCCAAAACCTCCTCATCCTGGGAGATTCAACAATTATTATTGCCTCTATGTCTTCAGGGAAAGATTTCAGGCAGACTGCCCTCAATAGAATTAGAGACAGGATCATGGAGAATACAAGGAACATGAGAGGAGTCTCTTTTAAACACATCCTCAGGGGAAACAACATGGAAGCGGACGAACAGGCCAACAAAGCCACAGGAAGACAAACTGGACTGGTTAAAGAGAATGACCGGGAGTATGAAAAAATCATCCCTTAACCAGACTCTCCCTCCCAGAAATCCAAGTCACCTCAGGCACGCTCACAAGCTGATCTGCTCCTCCTCCAGAACGACTCATGATGCCTCTCTCAGTACCAAAAGACCAGACAGACAGATCATGATTAAAAACATCTCTCAAGATTGGGCAAGGACTAACGTGTTAAGGAGCAGCAATTTTCATCTGCAGAACAGGGCAGTCAATGTCAGTTGGCACATTCGAGGCTATCACCTCAGCAGAGCTTCGGACAGAAGAGCCATCATTTTGAAGGATCTTCCCTCTCCCGATATCCGATCTGCGCAGAACTCGGCTTGGCATCGTGGAAGGCACTCTGGTTCTATTAATAGCTGGTCGATCGAAGGCTTTCTCACTTTTCAGTTCAAGGAGAAACCTTCACACTGGGTTTCTTCTAAGCGCAGCTCGATCGTGGCTTATCGTGCTTCTTTACAACGTGACTCTCCTCCTGGTATTTCGCTTCTGGTAAAAGATGGTCGCAATGTTTCTATCTATTTCTCTAATCTTTTGTGCGCCTATTTTTGCAGAAACTCAATCTCTACAGCTCTGAGGCTCAACCCCTTTCCCCAGCTTTCCTCATTCCCTTCTCTCCAGCTCCCCTCCTTCAT
>APFE031369078.1:56158-115446 GCA_000404065.3 Pinus taeda
CTTATTTTAATTAATTAATTAATTTTATTTTATTTTTCTTCAGAAGGAAAAAAATGCTGGCACTTCTATTAAGATAGGCAGTTCCTATACATGTACCAAAATGTCCAGAAATCCATATATCAGATAGATAACTTGATGTCTACGAAGAAGCATCAGAAATTTGACCAGTTTGTAGGCTAAAAAACTAGAGATGCAAAATAGTTTAGTACCAAAGGTCACTGTCCAAATTGCCTCATATTATCAAGCATCTCGAAAACAAAACTAAAGACATCTAAGTTAAATGACAGTGCCCATCTGAGAATACAAAAGAAATACAGATCAACTATACAATAAGGAGTGCCATACTAATATTTAGGGAATAAAAATTAAAACAGAGTGATAAAAGATCATGTATTTGGGAGAAACAGTTATGGGACTTTGAAGCTTCCTTCTGACATCTGCTTGCCCTCCACATAAAATCTGTAATGGATCGAGCTCGAAGCAATGACCAATCCTTGTTTAGAGAGATTGTCCACCACCGTATTGCATTCCTTGAAGACGTGTAAGAGTGATGCGCTCAAAGGATCACTCCAGAAGCTTGATGCAATCCGTCCAAGCAATCAAGGAAGGAGATGAGAAGGTGGACTGCCCAACCACCACATCTATGATAGATTTGGAGTCTCCGTAAACCGAGAGAGTTCTGATTCGAAGATGCTTCGCTGCAACCAACAGACCCTAGAGTGCTAGTAACTCCACCTTTTGATTAGTGCTAGAACCACCAAACTAGTAAAATAGAAAGTGTATATGGATATTTGTTCTCAGCCACACTCCACAACCACAACTGCTATCACGGGCTGCACCATCAAAAAACCCAGCAAGAAAAAACACCTGTAATGGAGACAAATATCTAAGGAAACAATCATTTCGCCTGGAAGGCCCACCATCCGTTAACCAAACCAAAATTTTGGAACATATACTGTGGATCATGGGAGGCTTGTCTTAAAAATTAGCGAAATTTCTAACCTTCCAAATTTCCCATACCATGAATAGGGGTAAAACTTTGAATCTCCCTTTCCTATCAAACCACCACTTGAAACAAGACTAAAGAATCGAAAGCAACAGTTGAGAAATCTATACTTGTTTTAGGATACATGCCCATACCTCCACTGACAAGGGGCACTGTATAAATATATGTGTAATGTCCTCCATAGTCGTATGAAAGAATACACACCACCCTGGGCTTGAGAAACCCCTTTTACAAATGTTATCCCAAGTAAGGATTTTTTTATGCCAAGCCATCCAACAAAAAATGACCACTTTATAAGGAACTTTCCATCTCCACGCTTTCTTGTACCAACATATATTATTTATGGGATTTGCAAATTTTGAGATGCGCTAATAAACCTCTGAGACCACCACCGTGTCCTGCTTCAAAACACCATTCCACACCAGAGAGTCACCCAACACTTTTAGAATGAAGCCAACATCTTTAAATACCTGTATAAGGTGGTTCCAGGTTGACTCATGTTCACCCGATAGCCCAATCTTCACCGCAGTCTTCCATATCGGATAGGGAAAATCCGATTGCCTTTGAGTAATGGCTTGATCCAAGAAAAAAATACCTCTATTATGTAATGCAAAAATAAAGTCAATATTGTAGAAAGGAGATGGGGCAACGCCAAGAATAGGATCCAAACCAACCATAATTTTGTTTCCCTTGCCAAATGACCAAAGCATCTCTTCTAGCAACCATTTGCTCAGCTTTGTGAGAATCAACCATAGATATGAACCTTTGATAGGTCCTTCTTCTTCTTTTCACCTCCCTGTGAGCCTTGTCCCTGACTGGGACCTTTCTTTGCCATTCCCTTTGATGCAAGGGCTCTATTCTCCTCCTCCTTCACGCGCTTTGATCCTCTGCTGCTGCCATCGAGACTACTCTTGACTAGAGCAAGTCACATCTCCTCCTACGTGAAATCTGCCCACAAACAATCCCACCCTGGTAACTGATCTCGTCCAATAATGCCTTGGACGAAAGTAGCCCACTCCTTGGTGAAACCATTGATGGTTACATGCACCAGTTCAACTTCTTGTGGCATCTCTCCAATTGTAGATAACTCATTTTAGATATCTTGAATTTTGGTGAGATAGGGGGTAACTCCTTCTCTCTTCTACATCCTTAGTGGTTCTCAGCTTCTCCTTCATGATCATCTTTTGATTCTCGGAAGAATTATCGTATAGTGCTGTGAGAACATCCCACATTTCTTTGGCTGTACGCTTGGCCACTAAGTGTGAAACTATATGATCCCGGACTCCATCAAGGATCAACCGCTTCACCTTGGCCATCTCTTTATTATAGTTGTCTAGTTGTTGCTTCTGCGTACGTCTTCAGACCAAACTCATCCAATAGAAATGACATCCCGACCTTCCAAATAATGTAGTTGGATGCACCATCCAATTTGTCCTGATCTCTAATCCCTACTGAGGCCATCTTTTGCAAAACTCATAATTGGGATATAAACAAGAATCTCCTCCTCTCTTGCTTGGCTACCTGTTCTGCAATTCACACTCCTTTCTGGAATGCACAGTCCTACCTACTTTTTCTGCCTTTGCAACTGGAAATTTTGGATTTCCTCTAATGACTTGGATCTGGAAACCCTTTGAGAAAATCCCTAGGTGTGTGCAATTTTTGTTCCACTCGACACTAATCTGCTACTACAATCATTGCTGCAAATTAACTGTTCCCATATCAAAAATCTGCTCTTCGAAAATCTTGATCTACTTACCTCTTCCTGTTGGAATCACTTCTGGAATAAATTGACCCTTCCTACACTATGCAACTGGAAATTCGACCCCCTATCTAGCAATTCGCACTACCAACATAGTCCCTACGCAGACCTAGAAATCAAGTTGCTAGACTCCCTCTGAATCTGAGCGATTTCCTCCTTTCGCCTCTGAGCTCCTTGTCTGATCAAACTTGCTCTAATACCATGTGAAATTTTAATCTATTGCAACAACTGGAAATTATTCTTCCAATTGATTAAAAATTAAACACAGTTTATTTTCTACGACAAATAACGAATAAAATCACACCTAAAGTTTTCACCATAAAAATGTTGTGAAAAATAAAACACTGGAACTGAGAAATATATAGAGCACACACAAAAAATTGACAATTAGTTTTGGACAATTGTCCCCAGAAAAACCCAATGCGGGAAAACCGATGCAACAGATGAGAGTTTTATTATTATGTAGCAATGAAATTCTAAGTACAATTTATAGATGCCCAACTCACAATCCAATCTAAGGGAAATACTGGCAAAATCCACTGAGAGAAATTTACCTTCCACAAGCAATCCGACTCAATCTGGCCACCCAAACTGGCTAACTTGGACCACTCTGCATAGCTTCTGCGCAATCACTCACACACTTGACCCAACTTTGCCTCGAATCTGCCTTTGATTGATTATTGTTTCTCTAGAAAGAATTCTCTGTCCCTCTGGAAAATTATTCCAACCTTCGGCAACTAAATCCTCCTCCTGCTCAGCCAAATCAAACTACCTTGTTGAGGCTACTGCGCAGTCCTTGCACAACCTCCTAACTCAACCTCCTCTCACTGCCTCTCCCGAACTGAAAATCCTCCTTCAGACTCACTGTCTTTGCTCCTACTGTCTATGTATCTCCTCTCTGGCTCGAACTCTTCTCCGCGAAATCATTGCAACTGGGAAGCTCGATTTCTATCAAGGAACTAAAACTCAAGTGTATTTTTCTCCAACCCGATCAACCTCCTCTTATAATCTCTAGTTGGATCACCAACAACCACGATTAAGTCCTTATCAATGATTGAGATCATTTCTAGGTCGGTCCATGTGAGTTTCTAGAGAATTCTCACATTTTCAATTAATTCCCATTAATTAATCGATTTTCCTAAGTTATACTTAGGCATCTTTTATTTATTGATCAATTAATTTAATTGAGCTATCTCTAGGTGGAATTTTCAGAAACGATTTCTCGGTTCTGGAGTACTCATGTATTTTAGCGTCTCCACAAAGTTTAAGACTAGAACACCATTTGATGCTACAAACACTAACAAGTCTTACTAGCAGTTAACTAGCCATTAGAGGTTTTTCTATGAAATACTAGGCTCTCCTCCATTGTAGTTGTTCACTTGAGACAAGTGCTATCTAATAAAAAGAGTTCATCTATTTTGCAAACTCTTGTACATTTTGTATAATTCTGGGGTGGTTTTTGTTAAAGTTCTTTTTCTTGCTATTCTATTGGGCATAATTTTTTAAATTCTAATTCCATCTTGCTAAAAATTAAATTTACCCTAAGACTAATGTTCTCTTCCATTGAGGAGCTAATACACATGGGGGCAAAAAGCAAGGGTATTCCCACTTATTTGTTTTGGTTTTACAGGGGAATCAATCTAAGGGTTTTAAATTACTTTGAAAGGGGGTTTTACTATTTCAAGTATTTTATATTTTTCCGCAAATCCGCACACAGAGGAAAGAGGTTGGAGATGCCACAAAGAGAACGCTGCTCCCAAGGAAGATTGAAAGCTGCAGAGTGAATTAAATTGTAGTGGAGGCAATTTCCGAAAGGACCAAATCCACTCCTTGGACAAGAATTGAGCTTAGCGACTTAGAGGAACATCTACTTTACACTCCAACAAAGGGTGAGACACTAAGGCACATGTATAGCTTCAACAACCAATTTTTTTCTTTTCAAATTCTCCTTTTTATTTTATGCAATTAGGGTATGATTTACTTGTTTTTACTTTCATAGCAATTTACAACAAATTATAACTTGGTGAAAATTAGCAAATTTTTTAGATCTAATCCCCATCTTGATACAAGTTCATATTTTCTTTATTTCACACTTGTATCTAGCCTCATGGTTGCAGATCAATAGGTAAAGAGGGCTTTCTGTTTGCTAGACTTACGTTTCAGCCACCATATACAAGTTCTATAGGCCTACAGGGGAATATACTACACTAGAACTTGATATTTTCAACTTTAAATTAATTTACAGTCACATTTCTTATGTTAGGTTCATTTTCTTTCGTTTTCTAGGTGTTTAAATCATTAAATAATTTTACGGAAAATTTCTCAGTTAATAAACATAACCGAGAAATCTGAAAATCAATTTCCAGTTAGCTAGAAATTGCATTTTCAGTCTCAGTTTAATATGGGAAGAGGCGCCAAAGCCTCTATAATCACCTTCTAATCATTCCACACTTTAGGGTAACCCCCTAGAGGTGCTTTTCACACAGTGGATTGGTTGATTAAACAGAATAGGTTGTTGTCCCTGCATTTTTACACAGTTTTAGTATTTACAGTGTGTCATACATGACAACAAACTATTCTCACCTATAACTACCTAACTAGACATCATAACTGATAAATACTCATATATTTGGTTAGAATAAATTTAGTAGACCAAAATCCATAGGTCATATGCCATATCTTTGATATATTTTGGCTACTAACATCTGTAGTTAGAAATCTACGCTGTTTGTAGCACTGTTTTTATGTAAAATAGTAGATAGATCAAGAACAACTTCACATCCCATTGACTCTATATAAGGCATTGGATATAAACCGGAGTTGCTAGGGGATATTTAGGGACTCATCCCTTCGCTGTTTTGGGGGTGTTGGACCTAAATAACAGGGGCTTGGGCAAAGGTGAAAGTGGGTTCCTGCTCTGTGTGCCCATCTAGCAAGGCTGGCACCTTAACATCCCTGCTAAAAAGATCGGTAACATTTTTTAGTGCCATTTTCAGGGAGAAGGTATTTCAACCTGGTTTCGTACAATGTTGATCCACTTGGGTAAGATTTTACTTACTTTTGTATTTTGATGAGCTCACTGTAAAATACTAACCTGCAGGATCTCATCAGACGACTCCGACTGAGAGTGCTTCAACTAAACCAAAGCAAACAAAAATGTACACAACAAGGTCATCAACCCAAGGTGAGTTGGTTTTTGTTCTTGATCCTGAGTTATTTTATCAAAGAATAAAAACTAAAGCCAAGAGTAGGGAACATAATTTAATTGCATCTCGTTCTGCTTTACTTTCACTTAGAGAATTCTTTGAAAGTCAAGAATCTTTAGTTCCAAGTAGATCTCAGCAGAACACATCTCATAATAACAAGATGGCTTTACCTTGGTTAACTGATTTGCACAAACCATTTGATTTAACTCAAATAGCAGGCCAAACCCATGACCTCCCCAATAATTTTGATAAGTTACCAATATTCAAGGGGGATCATTTGGTTTCCACACATGATTTTTAGGAATCTTTCACTCCAATGATGGAAGGATTGAAAGTACATCAGGAAGATGTAGCTATAAAATGTTTTGTTCTTGCTTTCAATGGTGATGTTGCTAGACGGTTTGCTAGTTTGCCTACTAATAACATTAGTGGCTTTCCAAAAATTAAACCAAGTTTTTTGAAAAATGGTTTGAAACAAAGGATCCTAGATTTTTGTTGAATGCATTACATGAGCTTAAAAGAAGAGAAAATGAGAATATTGATAAATTCAATGTTAGGTTTAATATGGTAGTTCAAGTCATACCTCAAGATTGTAGGCCTTCCAAAAATGGCTCTCCTAACTTATTACCTTTAGGATTTCAAAGGAACTTTTGCTTTTAACTTAAACTCACAAAACCAAATGTTATTAATGTTGTTAAAACTAACACAAAGAACATAGATGACAGTAACACTCTAGCAAATATGCTAGACATGCCAACACTTTTAGAAACTAGAACCAAATTGCAAACCGTGACATTAAGAATAAAGACAAGCCTTCAACATCCAACTCAGATGACTCTATGTCACAATTAACTCACCAAATTCAAGGATTGTAGTTGTCCATGAGCAAATGATGCAAAGTCATCAAGTTGTTCAAAACAAAGTAGTTCAAATGGAGTGCGGTCAACCATCTTTCCAACCCATAAATAGTTTCCCTCCTAAAAACGCCATTAAACCTCCATACCAAGGCCATAAATCTCCTAAGCCTTTGGAGTCTAACAACACCCTTGAGCAATTTAGTCATATTTTCTGTAGGGTGTGCAATACCTTCCACTCTGAGTTCACCTACTAGGCTTTTGCAGAGGCATACAATGCAAGCAAAGCCTAAAGGGTCTAGTTTCCCAAACACATGCACTATAAATTCTTTTGAGGGTATAGTAGATGGTTTGATGAACCTGAACCCAGGAGGATAAAGCTACTAGGCTGTTTGGTAGGATCCCTTTCAATGATGACCTTAAACAAATATATGTTGAACATTCTAAAGAGAAAACTTATCGACACAAATACAAAGAAACACCCTATCCAAACCCAAACCTAGTTCAAAATTTTGTCTACTTGTCCAATCAAGCATCATCTTCTTTTAAAAAGGTAGTGGACCCTCCTAAGTCTTCAGTCCACTGAATTGGATGTAGATCTCTCTGGATGGGGAAATAAAGCTCAAGTGCCTATTTATTTCACTAAGGTTGTCAAGGTCCCCACCTTTAGAAGTCAAATAGGAAGGCCCAGAGTTTTGAAGAGCCAAGAGTCCAAGAAGTAATTTGGAGTTACCATTTCTGTACGAATCAAAGTGAGGATGCCTCTATGTTTCTCACATCTGCCATGCTTAATAAACCTAACAACAATCCATTTAACAAGCCATTCCGAGTGTCATTAATCGCAAACGACTAGATCCTTTATAATTGCATGATAGATTCAGGGGTTATGGTAATGATCATGAGATTACAGGTGGCTAAGAAGATGGGACTTAGAACTTCATGACCTTACAAGAATATTTGTGCTTTTGAATCTTGTGAGATCCCATCCATCAAGTTTATTAAGGATTTGCAAATGCACCTTGCAACACATCTTGACGTATCCTTGAGTATGGACATTGTGGTGTTGGATGTGCCTCTGACTTAAGGAATGTTGTTGTCATGAAAGTAGATGGAAGATTTGGGTGGCACTCTTCAAATGGATTTATCTTACATCATGCTACCTACCCTTAGGGTGAGTTTGTTAGGTTATACAACGAAAACTATAGAATGAACCATGTAGATGATCCTAGAAACATTGACAACTAAGTTAAAATAATGTAGGAAAGTATGCGATCTTACATGTCTATGGTGTTTGAAATCCCTTAGCCAAGAAAAGTGAAGGGGTTATGGAAGATGAGTTTCGATCATGCATCCTCGAAATAGTTTTCACATATCCTAACAAGGTAGTCCTCTATCTCTCATAAAGGTTGGAGTTTGATGCAACTAACAGTGTGGCAGACTATGAAGCTCCAATCCTACGATTATCTGCTAGTAGAGATATGGGCATTGTTGTCGCTCAGATTATACAGGGACTGCGACAACAACTCAAGCTGGGGGATGTCACTCTGAATCCCGACCTCTTCATTCTAGTTGTCTCCCAACAACAGGCTATGGGGGGTAGCTCCAATGGAAATGCGAAGATGAAGGACAAGTTGGCAACCAATGAGTCCAAGATATACGATTGAGCGACTTAGTTACTTGGTTAATTTAAGCAAGATTTAAGGATTAGATTATATTCAAATTTGAGACCAGTGCCTTATGGAGTCAACTTCTCACTTATTATCAATTAAATGCCAAGTAACCGGATGAACAATCGCTGCTTAGATGCTTTACTAACTTATATGCTATGCAAATCCTAAGACTTAGGTGTGATGCAAGAATCTTGGTTACTTTTAGTTATATGCCTATTCTAAGTAAGACCTTTCTCTTTAACTGTTTCAGAACCAATCTTTAGAGTAGGTTGTGGGATGGAAACCAATGGGAAGCAAGCAAAGGCTTGGGTAACGATACCTCACCCTGTGTTCCAACCACCTAATGCCTCTAGCGTTGCAGAGATTGTGGCTTTAACGACTGCAAGGTCACTGTGTTAACCACTAGAAAGGTACTAAATCCCTCAAGCTAAATTGGAAAAGGGTGGCCCTATATGTATATCAACCAAGCTTATGCTTGAAGGTATGTTATTAATGCAACTAGACTTAGGATGCTTGTGCAAGGGTGTGAGTGATTTCTCATGTTAAGAATTGCTTAATGTTTAAGTGCTTAAGTTATGATTATCCTTTATGACAAGAGTACTTAACGATAAATGGAAAGACAATCTTAACAACAAGAATGTGCCAAATTATCAAGTGCGAACAAGATACAAAAGATACTCACAAGATTCCAACAACTACGGGATGTATTCAAATCCCATACTAACTTAAATTCACACTTAATTAATATATTAATTTGCAAGATTATTAAAGACAATGCCACAAAACAACTAGAGATCTTCAAAGATATTTTCAACAAGATAAGTGCCAATCTCCAAGAGTTATTCTATTCAATTAGAAGCAAGGACACTTAGAATTTCAATATAAATGTGTACTTATCATTCATAAATGAATATCATTAAAACAAGAATGATCATGCCAGATTACCAATTCACCAGTTAGACTACCACTTAAGAGAATCAAGATACTTCAAATGTTAACTCAAAGACTTCAAGTGCTTCGATTTCAATGCCCAAAGAAGCTTGAATTATTCAACACAATGTGTTTTGAGATTAGGGTGCTTTAGTGAGTGTTATTATTAGATGTGAACTTAGGAAACGTCAATCAACTCACAACAACAAATGTGTTAGTGCACTTTAAGACAATTAGAAACCAACTTGCTATACAACCATGAAACAAGAACAATTATAGAGCATGAGCAAGGAAAGTTCTTATGTTACTTATAACCCAGTCACAGTCAAATAAGCAATTATTAACCCTCTAGGACAACAGTAGATTATTAATGAAAACTTATGAAAAAAAGAGCTACCAATATGAGAATGTGTGCTAAAATGTGCCAAACACTTGCCAAAAACCAAAACAAGCTTATCAAACTGAAATTTTGGATTCTTTAGCCCTTTATGATGTTATTATCAGATCTGATCACACTTGTTATGCAGAGATATTTAGTTAACAAATCAGTTAGATTTATGCTCAAGAAATAATGCCCAATTCACAAAATGACTAATAAAGTTATACCGCGAATTTCTTAGTGCATTTAGGCAAATTATATGTGATTTTTAGAACACTTTTATGAGGCTTATGTCACTGTTATGCAATAGATATGACAACTGTAGATAAACAATGAAAATTAGAGGGTTTAGAGATCAAACCCTAGGCCCAAGGCCTTGATGATTTGCTTGCCAAATTTTCCCAAAATTTTCCAAGAGATGGAACGCCTGCAACCACCAAAATTTGAGCCAATTTCTCCTGCAAAACCCACCAATATTCAGTCCAGAAATCCAAGAGCACCCACATAGATGGATTAGGGCAAACAAAAGGGAAGATGAAGGAGAGACGAGCCCTAGAAGGCTAGATGCTAGGGCTGCCAAATCCAAAAGGGGTCACGAATAGGGGAAGGAGGCCTAATAGGCCTGCCGTTAAGATAAGGAAGGCCCACAAGGGGTTGCTGTAGGCTCCACAAGGGCTACAACCTAGGGAAAAAAGACCTTGGAGGCCCATTGCAAGCCCTTAAGGGCTGTGACTTGGAGAAAATAGGGAGAAGAAGGCAAGACAGAGGAAGAAAGGGAGGGCTAATAAGGAAAGGAGGGAAAGAGAGGAGGGACAGAGGAAAGGGAAGGCTGAGTGAAGGGAGGAGGGAGTTTGAGGCCTCACGACCAAGGCCTAGAGGGGAGGCTGAGAGCCTTAGGGCTTACGACTAGCCCTACAAGGGCCTGAAGCAACCACAACAACAGTAAAAGGGTAGACCGAGGCCTTCAGAGGCCTGTGGCTAGCCCTGTGTTGAGAAATCTAGGGCATAACAATTAGGTGGTTTCTCTTCTAATGATAACTGCTTGTGAATGCTTTTTACTATTTTAGATTAGGATCTTCTCTTTAGTTAGATTGTTATAGTATTCTTCTTCATCAAACAACTACCAAAGCATAAACAATAAACAATAAAGAGACAAGAGACACAAAATGTAGGCAATCAGCTAGGGCCAAAACTTCTCCAGCTTGAGAGGAAAATCCAAACGAATTCTGCTTCTTATAGAGACTTCAATTGACGAATACTAAGACCAAGACCCTTGACACAACATCTCCAAGACCAAGTCACAAACCCCTCTTTACTGCTTTTTCTTGACCAAGTCAACACTATTCAAGCTGATTTCTAGCATTGCTAATTTCGACTATTTTGAATTTCAACCTTCTTCCACAAACCTGCAGCTCTCAGCTTATCTATTCGCTTACAATTCACACGTGTGCGCCGATTTGGAGTGGTTTGGAGAAGCCTTCCTTCTTCACTTGACTAAGAGTCTTATCCTTGTGACCTTGGGTAGTAAGGATGCTGATATAGAGACCTTCTTGGCTTCTTCGCTGGTTGGAAACCCTACTACAAAACCCTAATACCTATCACACGTGCGAGGAAAAGTGACCAAGAATAGTGCCAAAATACTTCGAATTCTCATCCTTCTTCCTGCGTTGGATGAGAGGCTTCTATTTATTCCTTTCTCGCACTTCCTCATGTATTTCAGATGCATGACCGAATTTTGTCTTTAGGATGAAGGTCGAGTTGCCTATTAATAGTAGTTTTCCCACGTAAATTAACCAACTTGACTTGGAGACTAGGCCAACATGCCTTTTGGAAATCATCTTATTCTTTTTTTGTAAGCCAACTTCAAGGGAGGTTTGTGACAAGGTTTTGGAGGGCTTATGACACAAATAAATTCTCTTTTACAATGTGTAACATACCCAAATGGGTCTTTCATCTTTGAGATTGACTTTATATATTTTATGACATGATGACTAATCCTATAGGTTCACAATGGAAACCTTAACTAAAAATAAAATTCCTTGCTCATGAAACCCATGAGACAAGCATTACAAAAGTAATTTTATTTTCTTCTTTACATTAATTACATAAAATCATGATTACACATGTCATTATGAAGACCGAACCTAGTTACACTTTTCATAATCTATACAAGATACTTGGACATTCTCAATATGAAGAATTCTTATAAGAAGAGTCGAATTGGTAACCCATTTGTATAACATCATATCAACCAACATTGTCACATAGCAAGGCCTTGATTAACAACTCTATCTCTCCACAGGATCAGAGCTCAATGTTGGTGAGACCAATGACGTATAGACACCCTTATCATTGTCTCTCTTAGAACATACCCCACCCATGTTCTCTTAGAGTATGTTCCACCAAGACTATTCTTATCTTGGATTTCCAGTCCTCAAAGAATATCGATCCTCTACAACTACTCTTATGATGGATGCACTAACTCATCCTCAAAGACCATCAGATGCCAGAGGTTTACCCAATCCTCCATTTTGTCTTCCCAAGTGAAGACAAGAATGATGTGTCTACCTTTCCCTCTTAATTAGGGAGGATATACCTATTCCAATGAAGGAATGTACTCATTCCTATGGAAGGAATGTACCCAAGCTCCTCCTTGGCTTAGGAATTTGCTTCCAAGTTTCTACCAAGTTAGAAACTTGTTTTTAGGCTCCCTCTTAATTAAGGACCTACAACAGCTCTTTAGGTTGAGATGATGGGACAACTAGCTTCTGGAATAACTCCTCCTCACGATGTCATGAAATTCTTTTCTTTATGCAAAAGTCTTCATGTTTTGGGACTTCTTTGTACGGCACAGACCATCCATCACTTTCATCCATGAGTCAGTCATGTCATTATTCCTTTTATCGGAAAGTGATCCATTAGTTTATATCCGGCCTTCTTTCATGCTATGCTGCCTTTTTCATGCCATGTTTACATAAGGATCTTTCATCCTACTACATGGACATCAATGGTGGAAGATATCCATAACTCTTCCCTTGGCAGCCCTACATAGTCCCATCTAGATATCATTCAAAAATAAGGAATGAACATTAAATCAAATTACCTTTGTGGTGGTATTTCATCATGACATCTTATAGTTTGCATCAACATCCTACATACACATTGACACATCTCCAAAAGATATATATTGTCAAGGGTCTCTTTCCTTTTCAGACTTCATCAACGTCTTCATATCTTTCATGGAGATATCCTAATCAAATCTCTCAGTCCTCGGATGTTGATTGCCTTTTCCATAGTTGCATGTTTCATGATCTCTTCCTTTCTTTCTTCACACATTGCCTTCTATGAACTTCCAGTCATAGTTCCTCCAATTTTGTCAACCACCTCATGTATCATATGAAGACATATTATGTTGATTTCATCTAGACAATGTGTGACCCATGCTTTCTTGAATCCTTTCAAAGGAGGAGATCCTTTCTTTTGATTATGCTCTAGAGATGGAACATTTATTCATGTTACTTGCAACCATATGACATGACTCTATAATATTGAATACAAGCATACATACCTCATTTTCCTTTACGTCATCTAGACTTTCTTCATCAACTTCCTTGATTGAAAGAACTTCAATCCCTTGATCTGCTTCACCTCTTTTGTCATCATACCATCATCCCATGAATTCCCATAAGATGAAATTCTTGATGAAACCCTTGCTTTCTTTTGATTGGTGAACCTTTCGATGAAGATTTCAATAGAGGATCTTGAGTATACTCATCCAACAAATATTTCCTTTTGACTAATGTATGATGAGCTTTGTGTTAGATGACTTTTTCTTCTTTTTCCCATAAGTGCCATTTATACTTCTAATGAGGTTACCAAGATCTATATCCTTCCATAGGAGTCTGTCATATACTTCTATTTCAGCTATCTCTGACCTCTTGCTTTCAATGCTTCTATGATGCCATGATGCATCCTATCATTTTCCTTAGTGAATCATGATGGCCATATATTATAATAGAAAAAATTGAAAACAAGAACTTGAAAAGAACTAGGTGAGGAAGGCTATCTCAATCATAGTAGAGATCTCTTACTTCCTCTTTCTTGGACTTCCTTTTAGCTTCCTCCACTTCTTCGGTGATATGAGCTTCTTCTCTTCCTCTTTTGTTATTGTCTTTGTTGAGCTTAGGACAATCTCTTTTGTAATGCCCATATTCTTGACATCCAAAACATGAAACCTTAGCCACGTTCTTCTTCTTTTTTTGAGGACCAAATTTCCCAGACTTTCCTCTTCTCTTTGTCATAGTAGCATATGCTTGATTTTTCTCACTTGATCTCACATCAATTTTAGCCTTTAACCTCGTTTCTTCATGTTAAGTTATGGTATGTTCTATGCTTATAACCGTTTACTTATCTTTCTTATTATTATCCACAGATTAGCAATCACATGTACATAAAGTAAAGTGCAGGTAGAACATTAAACAATTGATAGAAAACAAGCCAAGACAAGAGACACAAGATGTGGCGGCTAGCCAGGGACAAACCCCAATGTGGGGAACCCTTTGATCAAATCTTCCTTTATCTTCAATAATCCAGCAGAGAGTAATAGTACATAAATCTGATTTACATCAGCAGCAGCAAACCCTAGATCAGTCTCAAACTAGGGCAAACAATATCTTGCAAACCAACCGTCGGATCGGCTTGATTCCACCACCAAAAAATCCAGCCTTCAGAGGAGATCCAGATGGACCTACAACGCAATTCTGAGGAGGGAGTCTTTTTGTCAACGCTGGTCAAACTTTGGCTCTGCAGTTGCTGCCCCAAAACGGGGTCCTTCCTTCCACGTGTGAGAGAGAGTCTCTTTTCTGCGCAGTAGAGAAGAGCCTCTTTTTTGCGCAAGAGAGAGAGAGATGTGATGAGATGAGTGAGTGCAAATGAGGAAAAGTCCTCCTGTATTTATACACAACTGTTGATGTTTGAATAGATGCGACTGTTGGGCTTCTGAGCCTACATGAGTTGTAGGTCGGCTTGATAATAATTCTATAATCAAAATAAATTCATATCTCCATAAATACTTATCGGAATCAGATGATCTTAGATCAATCCTACACCTCTCAACGAGAGGAATCTAATAAGAATATTATCAACCATGAATAAGATGACCCACATGGAGTTTGGCCCTAGTTGCCAATTTTAACACTCCCTCTAAACTAGGGAGAACTCCATCTGCAATCTGTCTATCGATCGCTACTATTCATCCATCAAATGCATTGCCCTGTACAACTTGACCCCTATTCTGCTCTGCTCTATCTTGCCTACTCTGCTCTGTTCTGCCTGCTCTGCTCTGTTCTGTTCTGCCCTGTTCTGATCTGCTCTGCTTTACTCTGTTCTGCTCTGCTCTGCTTTGTCCAAATTATGAAAAGGAAGAAATGATTGAGGATGTATCATATTGACTCAAAGTCAGTGTCAGAGTATGTAACACTAGTCCTATACTAGTCTCAACCGACTTGAAGTCAGTGTCATAGTGGGTACAAGTCCTACCACTGGTCCCAGACCAGTATCATCCTCCACTGACTCAAAGTCAGTCTTAGAGTGCGTACCACTGGTCCCAGACCAGTCTCAACCGACCCGAAGTTAGCGTCATAGTATGTACCACTCCTACCACTGGTCCCAGACCAGTCCTTCATTGACCCGAAGTCAGACTCAAAGTATGTACCACTGGTCCCAGATCAGTCTCAACCGACCCGAAGTCAGCGTCATAGTGGGTACAACTCCTACTACTAGTCCTGGACCAGTATCATTGATCCCAGATCAATGAAGGTCATCCTAGAATAAGGAGTATGGTAGATACAACGAAGCGTCCATCGGTACTACTATGGTCCCTATCCTCATTTCCCTGCTCATTGATCAGATGAGAGGCACTTCCCATGAGTCCCACACTGCATGGGTAGGATGCCTTGACAGGAGAACTTAATCAATCCTGTCCTCACAAGAGAACTAATCATGCTGCTACATAGTTGCCATGGAGAACACATCATGCAGGCCTCATAGGAGAACTAATCATCCTGCTACATAGTTGCCATGGAGAACACATCATTCAGGCCTCACAGGAGAACTAATCATCCTACTACATAAACGCCATGGAGAACACATCATCCAGGCCTCACAGGAGAACTAATCATCTTGCTACATAAACACCATGGAGAACACATCAGCTAGGCCTCATAGGAGAACCAATCATCCTGCTACATAGTCGCCATGGGGTGTACATGTATACCACTAGGGGATGGTGAATCACCTTGTGGTCATATGTCGCTCCAAGAAGTACCCCGCACCCCCCCCGGAGCTCCCAGAGCTCAATACATCATATAGGACCCTCATTAGAGGGTCTTTGAACGACACCAAGTCGTTCTCGGAAAGTAAAAAATTGGACCTTTCCTAGGGGTTTTGTCAGAATGTCGGCGACCTGTTGATCTGTACCAATATGTTGGAGCCTTATAGCTCCCTGTTGCACCATATCTTGAATATAGTGGTACCTGATATCAATATGTTGGGAGCGATCATGAAATACGAGATTCTTTGACAAACGAATCCCGCTCTGGTTGTCACATAGGATCACGGTGGTATCCCATGTAAATCCAAACAGCTCACTGGAGAGCTTTCGCAACTAGACTGCCTCACAGGAGGCCATGCTAGCAGCAATATACTCTGCTTCGGCAGTGCTCAAAGCCACTCACTTCTGCTTCCTACTCATCTAGGATATCGAAGCAGATCCCAAGGAGAAACAACACCCGGAAGTGCTCTTACGATCCACCACACTGCCTGCCCAATTAGCATCAGTGTATCCAAGTAGTTTCACATCTCCGGTAGTGTATCTTAGCCCATATGTGATTGTGCCACGAAAATATCTTAACAGATTCTTGGTACCAATCCAATGTATGTGGTGAGGTTCAACCATATGTTGACTCAACGTGTTGACTGCGGAGCATATATTTGGACGAGAGTTCACTAAGAACATTAATGCTCCGACGAGTTGCCAATACTTGGTAGCATTTCGTAAAACAGGTCCAACAACACTCTCGCTTAACTTCTTGAAGTCAAGCTCCATCAGGGTAGTTACAGGCTTGCAGTCTACCATACCAAATCTTTCCAATATCTTTACCACATATTTTCCTTAAGATAGGAAAATTTCCCTTGGCTGCTGCCCGACTTCAAGTCCTAGGAAATAGTGCATCAGTCCCAGGTCCTTTTCAAATTCAGAAGCTAACTCCCTCTTACATTTGTGAGTGAGAGGGTCTGCACCTGTTAGGAAGAGGTCGTCAACATAAAGCACCAGTATGAGAGGTTTGTCATCTTCAACCTTAAAGTAAAGGTTAGGATCGGCTTCACTCCTAGTGAATCCCATCTTCATCAAGTAGCTATCGATCCTGTCATACCATGCTCGTGGTGCTTGCTTCAGCCCATAGAGGGCCTTCTTCAACCTGCATACATGAGATTTTCGATCATAAATCTCAAATCCTTCGGGTTGCTCCATGTAGACCTCTTCTTTGATCGAACCATGCAAGAACGCAGTCTTGACATCCATCTGATGTAGGTTCCATCCTTGTGAAGCCGCAAGGGCTATGATCGAGTGGATGGTCGTATATCGGGCAACAGGTGCAAATATCTCATCACAGTCTATACCTTCCTTCTGGGAGAAACCACGAGCAACAAAACGAGCCTTATATTTTTCTATACTTCCATCTGCTGCATGCTTTATCTTGTAAAGCCATTTAGAAGTGACAAATGTCTTGTCCTGGGGTCTAGGAACTACTTCCCAGACATCATTCTTCATAATAGACTCATATTCTTCAGTCATAGCATCCTTCCATAATTGATGCTTGACGGCATCAGAGAATGATAAGGGCTCATTTTATATTACTGTGCTCATGATGGTCAGGTATCCCTAATACCTGTTAGGTTTCTTACTTTGACGGAAGGTTCTTCGAGGTGCAGCATGTCCTTCTGCATCAAGTAGCCCCCTAAGCCAAGAGGGCCTCTTCCTAGAAGAGGAAGGCTCAGGTGGATAAATAGGATCCATGGGTTCCTCCACATCAGGCATTATTACATCATCTGCCCATAGAAACTTCGGAAGTCTTTGATCATGGAGCATGGCACGACCAACTTCCACAATCGTACGGTTCTTCCTTTCCGCCACACCATTCTGCTCAGGAGTATATGGTGTAGTAGTCTCCCTCTTAATGCCAGCCTCAGATATGTTTGAGTGAACCAACTGTAATATATCGGAGGTCTTGCTTTGGCTTGAGGGGAATGATCCCCTTTTGAGCTTTCCTTCAGAAAAACCTGGACATACACCTTCTTTCTCTACTTGGAATTCGGGCATCCTTGTCATCATTTGTCTTACATCGGGTAGAGCTTTATAATGAAGGTGGGAAAACCTTCGATGCCAAAGTTCGGACTGAAGAAATGTGTCATAAGACATGACACCTAGCGGACTTCCACCGACCTAATATAATGAATCAACTCGAAAGCCAAGAGTAAAGGCATCTTTAACATTATTTTTCCATATACGTACCTTGCCATCGCTGAAGGTTACCTTGTAGCCTTTGTCTTCCATTGCCGAGATGGACGCCAGGTTCTTTTTGAGGTTAGGTACATATAATACATCTTGTAAGTGGATTATATTACCTTGATTCAATTTGAGAGAGACATTGCCTACACTTTTCACGGGATATTTCATATTATTTCTAGGGACAATTTTCAGGTTAGTTTCTTTCTCTATCAGATTATGGAGAACTTCTTTGTAACTAGTGAAGTGCCTTGAGGCACCACTATCAATAAGCCAAATTCCCATTGAGTCCGAAGGAGTAGAGGTAGATAGAGCAGCTAGTAGATAATATTCATCCTGCTTATTTTAAAAAATGTTGGATTCATACCTGGAATTTCTAGCCTTCTTGAATGGTTGTCCTCTTCCTTGATTACCAGCACTCCTTTTACTTTTGCTATTGAATTTTCCATTCCTTTGATTGCCATGAGAGGGATTTTGATCATCGTCCCGGTGTGAGTCCTTTCTATCAGGGCACTCCCTTGCATAGTGACTTGCTTTATCGCAAATGTAACATCATCCTTTTCTTCCACCCTTAGGTCCAACCTTTCCTTTTTGATTTAGTCTCGGAATTATTTCTTTTCTTAGCATGAGAAGAAAAGGTAGCAGGAGGACCTTTAGGTATGGGCATTTCTTGCTCTTCTACCCTTGTTTCTTCTTGAATGCATCTAGCCATTAATTCCTCGAAACCAAGAATTACAGTGTTGTTCAGAAGAGTAGTCCTGAACACATACCATTCGGATGGTAATCCTCCAAGAGTCGTGAGTGCCATTTCCCTATCTGTAATAGTCTCCCCAATAGATAGGAGATCGTTCCTGATTACAGTGATCCTTAAGAAGTATGCTTGCATACTCTCATCTTTACCCTTCTTAATTTCCTTCAGCTTATTTCTAAGAAACAAAACTTGATTTGCATCATTAAATTTAAATAAACTCACCAGTCTATAGTAGATTTCCTTGGAGGTGTTCATGTCGGAGATGTAGGCCACCAAGCGCTTGTCGATAGAGTCCTAGATGATCTTCTTTGTTTTGACTTCTCCAGTTTTCCATTTGTTCCTGGCAATAGCGAATGCATTTGATGGAGGCTCAACAATATTGCCTTTCACATGGTCCAACACTCCTTGCTCTTCTAAGGTTAGATCGATAGACATCTTCCATCCATGATAGTCAACTTTCTCACGGAACTTGTCTTTGGCAGGAAAGAGTGATGAGGACCCCATAGTTCTTTTAGGATAGCCTTGCCAATCTTCTCTTTGGTGATTGCTCTTGCTCTTGCTCGAGCTTTGTCTTCACCTCAGCTCTGATACCATGTTAAGTTATGGTATGTTCTATGCTTCTAACAGTTTACTTATATTTCTTATTATTATCCACATATTAGCAATCACATGTACATAAAGTAAAGTGCAGATAGAACATTAAACGATCGATAGAAAACAAGCCAAGACAAGAGACACAAGATGTGGCGGCTAGCTAGGGACAAACCCCAATGTGGGGAACCCTTTGATCAAATCTTCCTTTATCTTCAATAATCCAACAGAGAGAAATAGTACATAAATATGATTTACATCAGCAACAACAAACCCTAGATCAGTCTCAAACTAGGACAAACTATATCTTGCAAATCGATCGTCGGATCGACTTGATTCCACCACCAAGAAATGCGGCCTTCAGAGGAGATCTAGATGGACCTACAATGCAATTCTGAGGAGGGAGTCTTCTAGTCAACGCTGGTCAAACTTTGGTTCTGCAGTTGCTGCCCCAAAACTGCATCCTTCCTTCCACGTGTGAGAGAGAGTCTCTTTCCTGTGTAATAGAAAAGAGCCTCTTTTCTGCGCAGGAGAAAGAGAGAGAGATGTGATGAGATGAGTGAGTGCAAATGAGGAAAAGTCCTCCTGTATTTATACACAACTGTTGATGTTTGAATAGATGCGACTGTTGGGCTTCTGAGCCTATATGAGTTGTAGGTTAGCTTGATAATAATTCTATAATCAAAATAAATTCATATCTCCATAAATACTTATCGGAATCGGATGATCTTTAGATCAATCCTACACCTCTCGACGAGAGGAATCTAATAAAAATATTATCAGCCATGAATAAGATGACCCACATGGATTTTGGCCCTAGTTGCCAATTTTAACACTTCAATCTTGCATAATGACCATAGATACTAGAATGGAGTAGCTTCTTTCTTCGCATAAATACTTGAAGTAAAGTTACCCCACTCCTCTAGTAGTGCATTTAGTACTACAATGGTCATCTCCTTGTTAGACATTATTTCACCCAAATCTTGAAGTTGATCCGTTAATTCATATATCCTCATGAAATATGAGGCTATTCCTTCTTCTTTTGATATCCTTAGCTTGTAGAGTTCTTGCCTTAGAGAGATAATTTCTCTTGTAGTGCTTACAAAAAACAACTCTTCCAATTTGTTATATATTTCTTTTGAGGTGTCGAGTTTAGATACATATGAAATGAGGGGATCCTTGATGGGTACTATGAGAATCCTTTGAGCCCTCACTTCCCCTTTCATAAACTTTGCAAATGCTTGAGCATCTTCCTTTGCTGGTTTGGCGATAAATCCTTTGACATGATCCATAACCTTATTTTCAATGAGATTTAGATCTGTCCTCTTCTTCCATGCAAGATAGTTTGAAGCCCCAGACAATTTGTTGCTTTCCTTGCAAAAAGACATTTTGATAGATTCAGACATAAATACACTTACTTGTGAAGATGCTTCTTCCACTTGTGGCCTCCTTGAATTTTGATGATGATAAAGTTAATAAAGATATTCTCCTTTATGAAGATATTTCTCTTCAAGAATGATACAAAGAGGGAGATCACTTTATATCCTTTGATGATGATGTCCTTCTTAATGATGATCAATGATGACACCTTGATGATGTCTTGATGCTTCTTGGATGATCTTCTTCAATGGTAAGGTCCTTGCTTCAATGAGAGGAAATTGCCTTAGAACTTTTGAAGATGATAACAACATCCTTCATCTCGCTTCTCTAGCTAGGAACTTGATTTATAAGTCTTGGAGGGCTTATGACACAAATAAATTCTCTTTTACAATGTGTAACATACCCAAATGGGTCTTTCATCTTTGACATTGACTCTATAGACTTTTATGACATGATGACTAATCCTAAAGGCTCACAATGGGAGTCTTGACTAAAAATAAAATTCCTTGCTCATGGAACCCATGAGACAAGCATTACAAAAATAATTTTATTTTCTTCTTTATATTAATTACATAAAATCATAATTACACATGTAATTATGAAGACTGAACCTAGTTACACTTTTCAACACATTGGAGACTAAGAAAGGGTCGATGCTGGGGAAAAGGAGGCAAGACGGCTAGCCTGGAGGAGGACACTGGCCTTGGAGGCCCTAAAAAATTTGCAAACCCTTGCTAAAAATCGAATTCTTCTTAGATCTTTAATTTTACTGCAAATTCTTCGGTTTCTGGCCCTGCAAAAAATTCGTAGAGGCTAGATCTTACCCTCAAGGGCCTAGATTTAGCTCCAATCCAACAATTTTCCTTTGATTTCACCTGCACATAAATTTACAAGTGCCAAAAACCCCAAATATATACAAAAAATTAAAAAAATATCCCAAACCCCAACTGCAAACAAGGGTTAGAAAATAAAATTATTTACAAAAATTCTATTATACAAAAATATATTTACAAAATATACAAATGTACAATGCTTAGAAGAATTTTGAGAATGAAATTTTTCATAGATTTTGACAATGGCAGAGATTAGATGCATTTCGAAATATAAATGCCAAACCACATCCTTAGCAAAGTTAGAAAACCATATAAAATATTCAAGAGCCAAACATAGCCTGTGCCCACAGTTTGTGAACTTGGAGCCCAAGGGTTGGAGAACCTACAAACACTATATATTTTCTGAAGAATAAACCATTAGAACAAAAATGAATCGGATCACTTACGATAAACCCAAAACTTAACAATAAAATGTTCCTATCATTTACAATGAAATAATGATTTAATAAAATTTTAAAGCACAATATAGGAATGCCAGTACCTAGCACATACCACAAATGAACAGAACAAAGACTCCATGAACTGCACCCCAAAGTCTTTTATTATGATTATCAAAACGTTCCTAGTGGGACAATAACTTTACATCAAATTTTACAAAGTTACATTATCCAAAGATTCGATGGCTTGAGACACAAATGACCTCTAATTTATAGATAAATCTTCCAAGTGGAAAATACCAGCTAGTTGGCTTGATCCTTGTCAAAATAATCTTGACCGTTGATAGATCCTTGATCAAATTTTAATCTCTGCCATCGAAAATACTTATTTTTGAGAAATTTTCAAATCTCTCATTAAATCCATTTTTTATTAGCTCAAAAATAATTATTTTGAGCTAATTTCTTCAAAAAATTGACTTTGACTCAACCACTAAGGTCCAAAGGTCCAATTTTTCTTGAAATTTTCAATATTCCCATGGCGGGGGGTCTCCAAAAATTAATTTATTTAAGACAAACGAATTTTTCCACTTGGAAAATTTATTTTCTCTAGCATTTTAATTTTTTGATTTTAATTAATTAATTTTATGGCTTATGATTAATTTTATTTTTGCAGAAAAATTAATTAATTGACACTTAGGGGATTAATTATTTTTCCACCCTCTAATATTTTAGCTATGGTGTCTAAATACGAGGGACCCTGCACTAAAATATTTTTTACATACGATTTTACAAATTCAACACACAAGGGGGGATACTCATTCGTTATAGACCTTCAAAGTACACACCCAATTCTGCGACACAATATGATCTAGCAGACCAAGTGACTTGTAATAAAATAATTTAGCCAATTAGCTTAAATTATTCCTAAATCATTTTTACAAAAGACTCGATTAGAACACTAGGACTCACCTAAGACTTTGACGATAAATTCCACCCTAGCTTTGGGGTGAGGTTGGAGAGAAAAACTCTGTCGATCATCCGTGTTTAGAAACACAAATAAATCAGTGAGATGAAAAACCTCTTCGGATGAAATCGTTGCGAAAATAATAGGCTTACCTAGGTTGTTACATACATACATGGTCTTACTAACATCATTTACATTACAATTTTTGTAGACTAGGTTTACAATGACTCAAAAAACTGATGGCTGATGATCTTGACCTTTTGAAAAATATGGTACAATTGCTTCCTTGGAACTTTGACAAAATGTGTGCAACAAGCATATCATATTTAAAAGTCACGGGAGATTGAAATCTAGTGGTTTGTCAAATCAAAGGACTACATCGCTGTAAGAATGAAAGACTTAAAAAGTATAGACAAGTAGTCATGCGGGTCATAGGTGTTTTTGATGCATTAGGCATAGAAGCAGTGCCAAGGTCTATGAATGTTGCGCTGATTCATTATCCATGTTTTCATCAATTATGCAACCTTGCCTGGAATTAGAGAAGGGTGGTCAAATTGTAATATGTTTGTTGATTTTTTTTGGTAGCATTGGGAGGTATTCCTGCATGCCTAAATTGGCCTAGAATAATTATGGAAAATTAAATAAAAATTTGATTTTTGAATGACAAATCAGGTGATAAAATTCAAGTCGGCTTAGGAGAGTGAAGGGATGCATCCTTTGTGTTAATTTTCCACTATCTATGCTGTTACAATCACTTAGCCCAATCTTATCTTCAATTAGCAATCAAATTTAATCTTCCCATGATGAATAGCAATTATAGATAGAACAGTAAATGCAATCTACAATAGAAGACCATCAAGAGTAATAACAAGAGACACAAGATTTGTTCAAAGACCAGAGAAAAACCCCACAAGGGGGAAAACCTTTTCAAATTCTTATTCTATTAGATTGTCATCAAATGTTCAACAGAGAGATTGCAATGTTCCAATTCATCAACAAAAGAGTCAAAGTCAAGTCTTTGACTATCCAAGAGATCAACCAACCAATATCCAATAGATGAACCTCAAAGTCAAATCTGGTCAACAAGTCAAAGTTTGCAATTCTGCCACAATCAACAACAATCAAAGATTCTCTAATCAGTCCACAAGTCAACGGTCAAGTTGTCACAAAGGAGCTCGGTCAGCAGTCAAAATACTCAACCTTCCTTGCTACTCAAACTACAATCAAAACAATCCCAAAAAACTGGGTCAAACTTAGTAAAAGGAGACAGAAGAACTCTATGGTCAACTTTAGATTTCAAAGGTCATAGTCAATGGTCAACAACAGTCGAAAGTGCCCAGAAAATCTCAACTCCTTCATAGAAAAAATCGGCCTCCAAAGATTGAAATTATGCAAGTCAAAGCAAGTCAAAACTCCAAGTCAAACTTGGTCAACAACCACCTAAACAGAAAGCCAACACAAAATTTCAGAATTAGCCCTTGAAACTTTGCATGTGTGAACTCGGCTTCCTTGCTTTAGACCTGTACGAACCAATCACAAGAGGAGAGAGAAGAAGATGTGTTGATGTGATGTCCAAATGAGGTTGCCTTGATTTGTATTTATATGAGACTTTGGAGACCCAATTTCTCCTTTAGGCTGACCTGTACTTTTGTGCACATGTGGGTTTTCACCTTAAAAATATATTTTTCCTTGACCAAATTAAATTCTTCCAAGGGCAAAGAGGGTTTTCTCTAGATGAGGAAGGTTGTCCTAAGGAGGGAATTTGTCCCTGCGCTGTTAAATTAACAACTTGGGTTATGTCATCCCATTTGACTAGTATATATAGATGACATGACATTTCATTTTCTCCACCCAAGCAAGAGCAAGCTTGAGCAAGGAGAAATCTGATTTTGGAGTTCATCTTTTCTTCATTTTTATCTCTCTCTTGGTCACACGTGTGAGGAGAAAAAGCGAGTTTGACCACTGTGGATTGAGCTACTTGACTGAGATTTGATTAGGTTGTTTGACCAAGTTTTGACCCGCATTAACCAAGCAATTTTACCTAAGGGTTTGACTACAGTTAACCAATGGTTTGACAACAGTCTGAACGTGTGGATTTGGCCTCAATCTGACCAACCATAGGGCCACACGTGTTGGTTGATCGCATACAACAATTTGACCAAGTGCCGATTTTTACTGTTTCAATTGGTTTTGACTAGTGATGACTCATTGAAGATTGACCACGTTTGATTGGTATTTTTGACTTGGATATTGGCACCAATTTTTAGACAAATTGGATTTGTAAACCTTGATGAAGATTAATTTCTCCTAAATGAAAAGTTGATGGGTTTTCTCTCAAGGTTGGGTTTCTTACGTTAAAATTTTTGTCTCTATTGTGCATGCTTGTCTTTCTATGATATTTATTGTTTCCGCTACATTTATTGTTGAGATTTTCTATGTATAATTGCTCAATGATATCATAGGCATGAGATAAATTGTTTGAAGATTATTAGGTACTAATTATCAAATTATCAAATTGTTTTCTACTTCACACATTGTAGAAAATTCAACATGGCATCAGAGCATTGTTGAAAGATCAACCATTGAAGTCATTCTAAGAGGCAAGTGTTCAACAACATGACTAGATTTTAAATCTCTTGCCGAATGGTGCCTGTTACCACATAATCTGGCAAGGCCCTAAGGAAGGGAAACCTAAGGGACAACTACTAGACTAAGTGACAACAATGGGACATTAACCCACTATCACCTCAGTCAAGGTCCCCTACTCTTTATGGACTTTCACTGATGGGAGGAGTCCTGGTAGGAAGGAAATCATTTGAAATGGATATGTCAATAACTAGGTATGAAGTGATTTCATAAAGCCCATTCAAGGAGAGACACAATAAAGGCTCAATGCTTCAAAGAAGCTAACAAACTCTCCAAGAAAGACCTTAGGGTGAGAAGATCAAGACCTAGGATTTGATATTTGCAATGATAATAGGTAGGCCTAAGGTCAAGACTTTGGGAGATGAGACAGGACCTCTCAAAGGAGTTCTATGTAATAATTTAACACTTCCAAAAGGTTCTTTGCTCTCTTTAAAAGACCTAGAAAGCTTTGCACTAGACCTAGGGTTTTATGAATAAGCATGGGAATAAATGTTTCTTGTTAATTTTTGTTAAAATTGGCAACTAGGGCAAAATTCCACCTTGGGACAACTCATATGATGAAGATGATTATTGCATTGGATTCCTCTTTTCAAGAGGTCCAAATTTGATACAAAGATCATTTCATTCAGACAAGCAAAAGTGGAATTTTGAATTTATTCTCTCTCATTCAAAACTTGCTATGGTCTTCCTTAGTGTAATGTAGGCTTATGAAGCCCAATAGATGTGAGATTTCACCCTCATCGAATTGTATAAATAGGAGTAACCTCTCTCCGCATTTGGACATCACTCACACATCATTTCTTCTCTCTCCAAATATGATTGGTTCGTACATCTTGAAGATCAACTCTCTCTCTCTCACACGTGGATGGAAGGACGAATTTATGGGTTAAATTGTAGGCTGAATTTCAGAGTTTCAGGATAGCATTGACCAACACTGACCAAGGCTTCTTTGACCAAGTTTGACAACATTTTCAGGGCAAAATTTCACTCTCTTGAAGCCAAATTTATTGGCACAAAAATCGAGGTGTTTGGGGCAGTTTGACCAGCGTTGACTTCTGTTTTGACTGCAAAAAATCACAACCGATTCTCTCTCCTTTGACTGGGTTTGACCGAACTGTTTTAGGTAGCGTTTGACCTCCTCTTCAGGCCGAGTTTGACCAAGGAGGACCGAGCTGCATTGATGAAGTGTTGTTGCTGTTTTGACCAACATTGACTTTCTGGTTAGGGCTGAAATTGACTGAAGTTGACAGCGGAATTTGACAGGGCTTATTGACTTTCTGGTTAGGGCAAGTGAATTTAATTTTTGTACTCTTTCTCTCTGCTGAACTATTGAATAATTAAGAAGAATTGATCAAAGGGTTTTCCCCACATTGGGGTTTTTCCCTGACATCCGCCAAATTTGGTGTCTCCTTGTCTTGGCTTGTTTTTTGCATATGTTTTATGTTCTATCTGCATTTACTATCAATGTGATTGCTACTGGAAATTGTCATTGGGATGCTAAAGGAACATTGAAGTAAATTGTGCTAAGCATAAAACATACCATTGTTATCTAAAATTAACATGGTATTGAAGCTCAGGTGAAGACAAAGCCCAAGAAAGAGTGAGGAAAAGCAATCACTAACGGAAGTTGTTGGACAAGACTTGGAACTAATCCCAATGACGAATACATCTTACTTCAAATCCGAGGACAAGCTTAAGGACAAATCCTACTATCATGCATGGAAGATGTCTCTAGATTTGACTTTGGAAGAAAATGATGCTATGGACTATGTCAAAGGAAGAGTAGTAGAGCCTCCTTCAAATGCATCCACTGCTGCACAAACAAAGTACAAGAAAGGTGAGGTTAAAACTAAGAAAATTATTGTTGATTCTATTCATAAGCCTTTAAGCTGGTTGGGATGTTCAAAGTAAACAATGAAAATCAAGTTCTCTTTCTCAAGAACAAGTTGAAAGACATCAAGATAGATAGAAGAGAATCCATTCAATCCTACTTCATGAGGATTACCGAAATAAAAAATTGATCTTCTATCATTAGAGAAGTTATTAGTGATTGGGAGTTCACTCTTATTGCACTTGGAGACCTTACATGAGAATGGGATGTGTTTAACACTACCATCCTCAACAATGATAGGATTCCAGGATTTGATGAATTATTGGCTAGATGCACTCAATAAGAAATAAGGATGATGGAAAGAGACAAGCCTTCAAATGGAAACAATCCTATTGCCTTCTCCGGTCATGCTAAAAGAAAAACAATGCTGGTCCAAAAAGACAAGGTCAAGGGTTCAAGTTAGGATTCAAAGAAGGAAGAAAAGGAAGATGCTTCAATTGCAATAGGTTTGGCCACTTCACTAGAGAGTGTCCTCACAAGAAGAATACTCCAAGAGATGATGACAACAATAACAACAACTACAAAGACAATGGCAATCAAAGGAACAATAGGTTCAATAACAAAGGAAAGAGGAATGCTCTAGTTGCTCGATATGGAAATGGTTGTCCTCCCAAGAAGTCGAGAAACTCTAGGCATGAAGAAGTTAATGTTATAGAAAAGCAAAAATATTTTTATCTTATTTCTACCCTCACCATCGCCTCTCCTCCGGATACATTGGATCATTGGCATTAGGGGAATTTTGAGGTCTAAAATGGGCCTCCTAAGGAAATTATAAAATAACAGTGGAAATAATAAAATAAGTCTGATTACATAATCAAATTTTAGAGATTTTTTTTTTCAATTCGTATTTTAAACTTATCACTCTATGGGTTTATGCAAATTTCGAGCGGAAACATTCGTTGGATGCAGAATTTGATTCCAGAATTTGATTGCAATCACGTTTTTCATGTATTTATCATTTTTCTTGTAGCAGGGTCTATCGAAAGTATGCAACATGGGTACTCCATGGATGAGGAATTCAATTTTGCATCCAACGAGTACTCCAACTCAAAATTTGAGTAAAACCTTACGGAAATAAGTTGAAAATACGAGTTGAAAAAGTAGTTTTATTATTTTATTATTTTTTAATCTTTTTAGTTTTTTATTCCAAAAATGGTGAATCATCCCCCTAGGGTGAATAAAAAATGGTGAATCTTTGTGGTTCAAAGATACTCTTGAAGATGCTAAGAGACATATTGCACCGAAGGGAAGATTTTGTGAAAGCAAGAAGTTGAACAGGTACCAAGCGTACTGAGCTGTCATGAGTACCACTGTACAATTTGAGCCATGTACATTCGAATAAGCCATGAAACACCAAGTCTGGAAGGATGCGATGAACAAGGAATATGAGTCAATCATGAAGAATTATGTTTGTGATGTGGTTCCTAGACCCAAGGACAAGTCAATGGTCACTTCAAAATGGCTTTACAAAATCAAACATGGAGCTGATGGGAGTGCTGAAAAGTTCAAGGCCAGGTTCGTTGCTCGAGGCTTCTCTCAAAAGGAAGGAGTAGACTATGATGAGATATTTGCACTAGTTGCCCAATATACCACCATTCGTTTGATCATAGCCTTTGCTTCCTCGCAAGGATGGAGCCTACACCAAATGGATGTCAAAATTGCTTTCTTGCATGGCTCGCTTAAAGAGGAAGTTTATGTAGAATAACCTGAGGGGTTTGAAGTTCAAGATTGTAAGACACATGTATGCAGGTTGAATAAATCCCTTTATGGGTTGAAGCAAGACCCTAGGGCTTGGTATGAGAGGATTGATAGCTATCTTATGAAGTTGGGATTTACAAGGAGTGATGCTGACCAGAACCTATACCTCAAAGTTGAAAAGGACATGCCTCTCATTTTGGTCCTTTATGTGGATGATCTCTTTTTAACAGGTGATTATCCTCTCAATCCGACCATAGCATGCCCTGGGAGCCTGCTTGAGCTTGTATAGAGCTTTCTTCAGTGTGCACACATGAGTGCGCTTCTCATGAGTCTCGAAGCCCTCTGGTTGTTCTATGTACACTTCTTCCTTTATCACCCTATTCAAGAATGTTGTCTTGGTGTCTATCTGGTGACTTTTCCATCCCATCTGAGTTGCTAGGGATATAAATGACCGAATAGAAGTGTATCTGTAAACTGGGGCAAAGATCTCCTCATAATCTATCCCTTCTTTTTGTGCATACCCCTTTTCCATGATCCTAGCCTTGTACTTATCCACACTGCCATCTGCAGCATACTTGATCTTGTAGATCCATCGAGAACCTACAACTGACCTTTCCTCAGGCCTTGGCACCACCTCCCAAACATCGTTCGTCATGATAAAGCTATATTCTTCTACCATGACATCTACCCACACTTGATGTTGTGCAGCTTCCTAAAAGCTGGAAGTTTTTGCAACCTGAGCTACTAATGCTTGAAATCTGTTAGGTTGTCTGTGCTCTCTCTTGTTTGTCCTAGGATCTCCAATAAACTCCTCTGCATCTCTTAATGTCTAACGAACATTTCTGCTGGTTTGACCACAAGTAGTGGGAGGTTCAACCAACTCCTCCTCATCTTGCCTCAGTTGCTCCGTCTCTTGAGATCTCACTGAATTGCCTGCTTGTGAGGAAATGCTAGTATTGGTTACTGTACTGGATCCTTATGATTGTCTTACTGGCTGCCCCTACCACTGGGCCAATGGAGCTTCAGCTCGCTGATTCTGATCACCTGCAGGCATCTCACGAAATCTCTTGAAAGCTCGATCTTCCATGAACTTTACATCCCATCTTACTACAATCTTCCTATTGCTAGGAATGTAGATCCTGTCTGCCTTGGAGGTCTCACTATTCCCGACAAGAAACCACTTCTCTACAGTTTGATCCAATTTGGTGCACTTCTCATCTGGGACGTGGCAATAAACAACCTGCAAAAGATTCTGAAGTGAGTAACTTCTGGCTTTTTCCCTGTGAAGACCCCTTCTAGCGTTTTCTTCCCCAATGCACTATGAGGAGTCGTGTTCTGAATATAGACTGCCATGTTACATGCCTCTACCCATAAAAACTTGGGCAAATCCTAGTCATATAACATTGCTTTTGCAACCCCAACTATGGTTATGTTTTCCCACTTCGCTACCCCATTATGCTGTGGATTATACAAAGTTGTCCACACTCTTATGATGCCTTCCTTCGCACAAAAATTTGTGAAGTCTTTATCAATATACTCTCCACCATTATCTAAGTGAAACACTTTCATCTTCTTTCCTGTCGCATTCTCCATGAGAGCCTTAAACTCCCTGAAATGATCGAAAACCTCATCCTTGGTCTTTAAGAAGTAGATCCAGGTTTTCTTGGAATGGTCATCAATGAAGGTGATGAAGTATTCGACACCACTAAGAGCTCTAGTGGATATCAGGCCAGAAATATATGAACATATAAGTCCTAACATGCCATCTGCTTTGTTGTCACTTCTTGGGAATGCTGCCTTAACATACTTCCCAAGTACACATCCTCTGCACACATCATCATGCTCCGTGCCAAGTTCTGGAACTACTTTTACTGTTTCGCTAAGGATCTTGAGTGCTCCATGGTGTAGATGTCCCATTCTCCTATGCCATAACTCATTTAGTTCCTTCCCACTACTACTGTCACTGCCTATTAGTGCCATTAGAGAGTCGAGTTGCAACTTGTACAATCTGTTGCTTCGAACTCCAATCTGTCTTACCCTCTTCTAGCTTGAGTGTTTGAAAAACACTTTCTTCCCTACGAAGTGGATATCATAACCCTTATCCTCTAACTAAGATATTAAAATAAGGTTCATACCAAATCCTGGCACAAGCAATACATCTGTAGCGCTGGTGCTTGCTCTTGACTCCCTCTAAAAATCGATGATTCCTCTCCCTACTAGAGTACACTTCGTTTTGTTTCTCATTGTAATCTGGAAGTCCATCTGCTCCTCCTTGTAGCTAGAGAAATATTCTCTAACCACTGCCATGTGAGCTAACGCTCCATTGTCTATATACCAAACACCCTGTGAAGATGATACTGACAAGCAAGCAAATTCATTCTCTAACCTGGAAGACAAATCTGAAGCCTCCTGAATGTCAATTCTGTCCATGGTTATAAAAAATACAAATTTGTGTGCTATTCCTTTTCCACCCGACATTGATTCTGCTACTGCAAAACCCTTTGCATCCAACCATAAATCTACTCAGCGAAAATATGAGCTACTGTTGCTCCCTTTGACAGCCAAAATTACTATTCCGGGCAACTAGAATTTTCTGCAACCTTGCAACTGAAAATTGAACCCTTGCCCAACAATTTGATTTGCCTGTCCAAGTACCGCGCAACCTCTGAGAATTTCAGCCTGCTGCTCCTTCTGAACAACAAAATTCTCTCCTCCAGAGTTGAGATGAGGTTAGACAAGATACATAGATGGTTCATGGCGACCAGATGGCATGATGATCGGTGACAATGGTTGATGGTTTGACAGGTGGAATTCTCCCTAATTGAGAGGGAGTGTTAAATTGGCAACTAGGGCCAAATTCCACTTTGGACAACTCCTTTGGGGAAAATAATTGTGGCAATGAATTCCTCTCTTTGAGAGGACAAAAATCAACCTCAAGATCATCAAATTTGGATAACGGGAAATGATTTTTTGATTTTATGCCCACTCATATGCAAATTATCAAGGTCAGCCTCACCCTCATGTAGGCTCATAAAGCCCAATCGTCATGTCTCTTGACCCTTTCCAATTTGTATATATAGAGGTATCCTCCAACCTCATTAGGGACATCCTAAGTGTAAGAGATCTCATCTGATCTTGGCCGCAGGAAAGAAGCTACTCATGCAAGGGTTAGAACACTGTTATGGGTTCCATTTAGGGTTGATTGAGGGCCACAGGGATCTAGTAGTAAGGCCGAGTAGGTGAAAGCTTGTTTAAGGGCTTCTTGTGCATGGTTGGAAAGGGTTCTTCCTCATCTCATTCGGGCTTCTTGTGCATGGTTGGAAAGGGTTCTTCTGAATCTCATGTTTGAAGCAGCCTACAAGGAATTGCAGGTTCGTCCTAGATATTGTTGAGGAGTCTGAGCCCTAGAACTTCAGATTAGAGGTTGAAGTGAGGCCTCATCTTGGGTTAGTCAAACTGTGTTTGGATATGAGGATAAGAAAGGAAGGCCACAACCTATTAGAAAGGTTGTTGCTTGAAGAAGTAAGCCACAGGTTTGTCCATGTTTAGATAAAGTGAACTAGGGACTTAAGTTGACCAGCCCTAAAGTCCAGTGAAGGGAAACACCTTGCTTGTCTTGAAGAACCGCAATTGTATGAGGATGTTTTAGAGTTGTCAAATGAAAATGCAGTGAATTGTAAGCATCCCTAACCTACAACATTTTGCCTCCAACTTCAGAGGTCAAATTAGTTTGCTTCAGACTTGCATTTTTGGGCCATCCATTTTCATCAATGTGGCAAGTCAATCTTGAATTAATGTACTCTCTCTTTGTTGAACATTTGATATTAATAATAAGAAGAATTGATCAAGGGTTTTTCCCTGGCTTGAGCCATACTTTGTGTTCTTTGGTCTTGACTTGTCTTCTGCATTGATCATTTATGTTCTTTCTTCAGTTATTATGATCCATATGATTGCTAATGGAAATAAATAGTTGGATAAATGGGCTAATATGAATAATTGAAGCAACTGTCCTAAGAAAAGAACATGTTAACTCAAAATTTAACATATCTTCTCCAAGTCCACTTGTCACATGGTTTTCTCATCAGGATTTGTACCCATTTCTCTATTTAAGTGAGCCTTGGGCCTTCATTATGTATTCATGAAACTAGCTATTGTGCTTGTGGAAGCGTTGCTACTTTGTACACTTTCAAATATCAATAAAGACTTTGGAGTTTCATTCATGAGAAGTTCTTCCTTCTTGAAGCATGTTATGATCTTGTGTTGATTAATTGTACTTATTTTCCTTCTATATGTGCTAATTATTTTGTGCTTTCATATACCTTTGGGAGATGTTCTTGATGTAGAGCTATCTTGCATCAACACATGGTTTATAAATTGTGCTCTAGATTTAGATAGTCTTAGTAGATTTCACATAAATCTCTAGGCCTCCTTTTCATTGCATATTTTTTTAAATCTATCAGTGGAGCTAATCTTTTGATTGATTTTTGTAGAAAGGAAAATCTTTAGTTGGATCAACGATCAAGCATGAGGGTGATATCCACAAGAGAATTTTCTCCTAGATGGTCCTCAGCTGGCAACAACAACCCCTTGCAGTCACTAGATAGCTCGATGTGCCATTTTCTCCGCCACCTAAGCCAACCATGTGGTCCCTCGCCTATCTGTTATGTTAGTATGTTTGAAGGTGGGTCTTCCAACCCCGAAGGTATGGCTTTTCATTATGTAGTTGCGTATTTTTGTTCACTTATCAAGGACACTTTTGGGGATGGATTAGTGGGGGGATTTGGCGGAAAGAGTGGGCTTGGTCTATACTCTTGTCTCCTCTACCCAAGTTGATGGTTAACCTTGTATCCTGGTCCCACGAGATCTCCTTTATTGACGATTAGCTTTAGGGGTGGCACTACATCGGAAATATTGAGCTTGGTTGTGTGGTCTCGCTTCCCGACACCACATACATCATCCCCCTCCACTCATTATAACCTCATTCACCATATTTCTCATCCAAGTCCACATTTGTCCATTGGGTCCACAAGGAGTTAGCCTCCCCCTCCCCTTGTCCACACTTTGGGTCGGGCCTGGAACGATGCCCCAAAGGTTGATGCAACTAAAAGAAAAGGGAAAAGCATAATTTGGCCACTCTCAATAGGAAATGTACCATAAAATGCAAAAGATGGCCAGAACATACATATTTATTATTTAGTACATGGGAAAAACTCAAACATGAGCTCTATCCCTATCATTATGGTCATCCCCTTGGTTTCTAAGGTCCCTCATATTGACCCCTTTCATCATTAAGGAACCCATGATTGTCCCAACCCTTGGTGGGCGATGAACTGCCCTACCTTGAGGGGGTAATCATTGCTATATCCTACACATCATGATCTCGTCCCCTGGAGCCCGAGCAGTTATGAAAAAAAATCAATCAAAGGCAAAAGGCGTATAAAGAATGGTGGAAAAACAAAAGTCGAGGTAACTCATGTACCACGGTTGCTCCCTCCTACATTCATATACCCAAGTGTGGTCTTCCCCTGTGGTAGCTACCCTTGTACTTTGGCATGTGGTCTGGAGCCTTCCCTTGATGCCCCACTCCATCTCATCATTACATCATGTGCTACCTACCACTTGATGGATGTACCATGGACATGTCACCCCCTTTAGAGTTTGAAACCACCTAATAGGCTCCTTGGTTAACCCCATAATTGAGCATGGAGACAATTGTACATGCTAAACCCCACTATGGAAGGGCATGCCACTATGAAGTGTCGACTTGATTCCATGATTAGTAAGCTTTTTTACTAGATTACTCTAATGATTTGTTGTAGTGGAAGGCGAGGGGATGCATTGGATCTTATACAAGATTGTAGGTGGGTCTCCATTTGGGGTTTGGTCTCCCTATACGGGGTCCACGCCCTCCAGAGGGTCATATTGGCACTTTTAGTGTGAGCGTTGAGAGCCATGGGCCTCCACCATAGCAGAGAGGAGATTGTCACTTCATGGATCCCTTAGCACCATTCGTTGATTGCTCATGTTCCACCTTTTTGGATGAGGATGATGCACCTGGACCACCATGCCCAGCCAGCGTAACACTTGCACCACACACTTGGCAAATGTTCGAGGGCCTAGATGAGGATGTGTCTCACCATGGGAGACAAAGGCAGGGCTTATGTAACCATTCTAGCCCTTACAGATGGTATACATGCATTATCGATTCACTTGGATACCATAAGGATGTCAATGTGCCCCAACATCACTTGGGGACACCACACTTGATTTGCTTAGATATCAAAGGGCCACCCTCTTGATCACTATGTTTGGAGTCTATTCTCTCACCTTGCCACACTTTGGACTCCATTATGCCTCTTCAATGGCCCAACGATTCATTGTATCTACTATTTTTCCCTCTTGAGAGGCTTATCCTTGTATTATGAAGCTACCTTGGGTTTGTCACCAAATCATGTCATTATTGTACATTATTTTATTATTTGGGGCTTAATTAGGCCTAATTAGGCAATTCGAACCCCCTTATGGATTGTATAAAAAGATGAGAGGCTCATTCATTTCTCTCGTCACATTTTTGGATTGAACTATCTCTTCTTGAGAATTTCAACTAGCCTCTTTAATGGATGAATTGGATTTCTAAATGCATTTCGATGTTTGGAAGAGCTTAAATCTTGTCTTGGATTTTCGATTTTCTTGCATATTGATGATTGGAAGAATTTCACTATACTTGTGAGTATGTTTTCATGTTTTATCTTGAAATTTTGTCTCATGTTTAATCTATGAAATATTTTCGCTAATGAAGCTGCCCTAATTATAGCGTGAAGTTGTAATCTTGTCTTTGTGCGGGATTTTCATATTATTTGTGTGAAGTATGGTGGATTATTGTCCTAGAGGTATATGCTTGGCTCATAATTACCTTGATAAGTCATCATTTGCAAATATTTCAAGATATAAATTGCCCTTGTAACATAGATGTTGCTAAATGCTACACGAAGTTGTTGGGGAACTCCTTGATTGGAATTAAGCATCTCTAAACGTCGTTTTCATTAGACTCAATTCTCCCAATAGGCTAGGCACTAGTCTAGTCCAAAGTTGATTGCAAAAGAAAACTCTTTTTCACCTCCTTCATTCTCTTCTAAATGCTAACCTAGTAGGCTTCCTAGGGCATCACCTAAAAATGTTTCTAGCCATTGAAAATTGGTCAACTACTATGTTAGGGTCTACTTGAGAGGTCCTCCAAATTTGAGGTCGATCCCATAGTGGAACCTCAAGATATTCCAAGACCTAGCTTGAATATTGTTCTCTTCCCTAGGTCCTTTAGTTAGTCGCTTCATTAAGAACATTACACTCAAACTCCAAGATAAATTCAATTCCTTTGAACCTATTCTCCTCCCAACTTGGTCAAGACCACCAATTTGTTGCTATAAACCAAACCCTTGGTCTTGTTCGGGTCCACTTGGGCTTCTTGGGCTCATTGATATATCCTTTTGAAGCATTTTTATTTACTTGGAGCAAATTTGCAAAGTTAACATTTACTTACTTTTGGGCAACTTGTGAAGCTTATATTCACATGCAATTTACTTTTTCAAAGCTTATGAGTTGATGTTTCATTTCCATTCATTGTTCCCATTGAAAGACATTGGATACTTGAAATTTTTTCTCTCATTACACTCTCTTGGGAAACAATAGTATTCAAGCATTCCATTTACGCATTCTAGTTTACACTTGCACATTTAAAACTTACCTCTAAGCATAAGCTTGGCTGTATAGACCAATGTCATTAGAATCAAACTGGTGATCAAACCAAAAAACCTTGTGGACTGGGAACTGTTGAGAACCAGACTCGAACTCGTAAAAACCAGAAAAAAATAGTTTACCAAAAACACACAAAATATTCACAATTTAAAGATATATATATATATATATATATATATATATATATATATATATATATATATATATATATATATATATATATATATATATAATATATATAATATATTCATGTGCATCCATATGAATCCAAACTATTTATACACAAATATGCAAAAGTTCTCATTTACATAACCTGTAAGGGTGCACATAACCAAAATGGCATTGAGTGCAATGCATCTCTGAAATGAAAATACATGAACAAATAGGCTCTAGATGACCTCTAGCATACAAAAAAAATCATGATACAACAAATGCCTACATATCATCAAAATCATTGCCTATAATGGGGTCTTCGTCATCAATATAACCATTTAGGCATTAAAATAAGATGGAGAAAACGTAGCATGCCATGTCATGATTTTGTTTGAGTGATGAGCACACTTTTAGTAGAGTCATGATAGAGGAGTTCGACAACCAATGCTACTAACATCAAAGTACATAGAGGGCTTGGTGCTCTTTATTAAATATTAGTTCCATACCCTCGCACATGACAAAATCCAATGGAAACGTTGCAATCCCCCCAATCTTGAAATCCTGAAAAACTGTTAAGTCTCCTGGATTTTAACTGAAAACTAAAATTCTACTTTCTCCATATGAAATCCAATGAGGTTGGAACCACTCTCAAACATCCTGAGTCATTTCATCGCAATGTTAAAAATTTAAGTAAAAAGATGAAAATGAAAGATAAAGGAGAATGTTACTTTTACTTTAAGAATTTAACATTACCATGAATTGCATAACAATACTAGAGCCATAGGCTTCATTATTGGCTGAGGGCCATAGGCTTGAATATTAGGCTAACCTAGGGGAGAATTAGAATTGGGCCAACCAACTAAAAAGATAAAAAAGGCAAAATTTTTATGCTGGTCTGCATAGATCAAAGTACACAGAACCGATACTGAACAGGCCAGTTCGGAGGCCCGGTTTAGACTAGTTTTGGGCCAAAAATGGCCAGACCGACCAGTTCCAACGGTTCCCCGGTTCTGATAACACTAATATAGACATAATAGGACAAAAGTTTCCTTGAAAATTTCTTCCATTTGGTATAGAGTAAGGTAAAGTGTGTGACCCTGCAGTTATGAAGGTGGCTTTGTCCCCTTGTAGGAACGACGGGACACATGATTTGTAAGGATTAGAGGAAGGGTATCGTTAACAACAAACTTAGTGCTTCATCGAACCCCTCTTCCTTACAAGTCACCCCAATCTTTACCCCTTGTTAAGAAGTTGAAGGGAGAATCTGATGCAGGAGTATTCAACTTTCCAGGTCAAAAGTGTATTTTGACTAGAGTAGGGGTCTTTCTAATCGATTGTATTATTCATTAGATCTATTTCCCTATGATTTTATGAAAACTCATATGAATTGGAAAATATTTAGGATTTCCAAAAGCTTTAGAAAATCGTGGTTGTTAGGATAGGATTAGTTTTGGAAATATGGATAGGAGAGATTTTTCCATAAGGCAAAAGCAAAGTTTCCTTGAAAAGCATGAGAGATTTATGGAATAAATCATGAAAGCTTTAGTGAATAAATCATGAGAGCTTTAGGGAATAAATGAGAGAGTGATTTAGGGATCTAGGAACATCTATTTTTCTTCTAAAGTTATATTTAGTCAATTTAAGCCGAAGGGAAAAGCTAATGGCCAAACGAATGTGAGATTAGGCCAAGAGAGGAATGAATACTTTTGTAATTGTATGGACATGATTTATTAATGAAAGGAATTTTCATTATGTTCACAAATTTTTTGGTGTATCTATGTGATTGATAATAGTTTTAATATGTGCATGCTTTAGAATTCATAGTAAATGAAGTAGGATTTTTATATGAAATACTTTTGCAGAACAAATTAAGGACTTGATGATGAAGTGATTTGTTGTGTGATCTAGAGGTGAATTTGTGGGAAAATTGAATTTTTTCCTGCATCAAGTGGTATGAGAGCAAGGATATGCTCTTTGAGAAATATAGATATCAGTGAGAAGGTTTTTTTGCAGGAACAAAGCACATAGGAGCTTATGCAAAGGATGAAAGAGCAGAACTATTAAGATCTGACAGGTTATTGGTCTTGTGTTTTTTGACAATTAATTAATGTATGGTAGAAACAAAGGGGTAGCAATGTGGCAAGAGAACCTTACAGCCAAGAAGAAGACAAAAAAAGTTCTCAGCGAGTAAGTGTGTGCAGAAGCCAAAGGAGCAAGGAGTGCTCAGGAAGGTTCAAGAGGAGTGAACCATTGGCAAGGTTTGGAGGTAGCTTAGTAAGGTGTCGGCTTTGTTGCAGTGCACGGTGAACCAGGTGAAAGTTCACAAAGGGAGAAAGGAAAATGGCAGGTGATAGTCATAGTAAAGGTTCAAGGGTAAGCCACAGGAAAATGAATGATGAAGAGTTTGAGAAAGAGATCGTTGAAATGAAGGCACGACCTAATGTGCTGATGGATCTGTCACATAATAAAAAACATGGATGGGTAATGAAGAGGACAACTAGATGGCTTGTCAAGCAATTAATTGCAAGAAGACAAAAACACAAGCTGAAAATTTTGTTAAGAGAAGCAAGAAAACTCCACATAACTGAGATGAATGTGTGCATTTGTGCACTTGAACAAGGATCCATCCTTGGAGAGGATGATAGTGATGAAAATACCAAGATGAAACCTTTTGAGAATATCACAAAGAATTTAGACAATCAACATTTTGGAAATATTGAGAGGGGGTGAATCAATATTCCTTAACAATTAGCACTTTAAAATCTTTTCAAAGCATTAGTTAATCTTCAATTATTATTAATGTTTATACAGTAATAACAGTAAATAAAATAACACAGTAGACACCAGAATTTTAGGTGGAAAACCCCCTCCGGGTCAAAAACCAATGAACGCTTTTCTAATAAATTCTTTAATCTTTAGCCCCAACTGAAATGAAAGCAACAACTTCCTAGATTTCTAGAAAAGCATTCTTCTCCAGCTCTCGCTGGAAGGACGCCCCAACGCCCTGGTTTCTTCAGTGATCAATTGAATGGATGCCCCAACAACCTAGCAAGCCACAACTCGCCCTAGCACCACCCTACCACCCTATAAAGACAAAAGTTAAATACAAAAGTGTGGACTCCTGTACCAGGGACAATGATCCACGATACAATATGATTTACAATGATTTTGACCGAACACCCAATCACACTATGACCTGCAACCCAACCATGACATCATCACAATAGAGACTCCTATACCTCCCAATAATGCCTTTTCGACTCTAGGTAAATTGACTCTTTTACAATAATGAGTCTTCCAATGATGACACTTTTACGAATGACTCTTTTACAACTTTACAATGATGACTATTGGCCTTGACACTTCTTCACAATATACAGATGGTTTTCATGTCTTCAAAGGATGTCCTGCTGCAATGCTTCCTTTGATTTGATACTGCTGCTCTTGAATTCTTGCTTGAAGTTGTACTTGAATCTTCTTCTACTTGCATGCCAAATTTGCCCCACGAAACCAATCCCAAAACAAAAGAAAATACCCTTCAACTTACCTCTGCCTACAAAACACATGTAAGTACATAATAATGAACAAATACAAATTAAAATTACAATGCGTACCTGAAGTGTGCTTGTCACTTTTGTTGTTGACTTGTTGCAGCAGTAGAAAAAGACTCCCACTCTTGATATAGGCCTGGACTCTATGCAAGACTATATCCAAAACTGACCTAAAGATATATACAATAAAAACTAATCACAGACTCTAGACTTGTGGTGGACCAAGTTCTAAGTACAACAACAAAGACCATTCCATCAACTATTACAAGACAAGTAACATGAACTTACAACATCATATAGATTTAACAAAGTTGGTGTAGTATCAAGAATATGTAGCATAAATATGTAATATCAAGAATAGGACATCCGAAAAACTAATTGTGACATATAGAGACATAGAGATAGAACTGAGACATTGTATATACTTATGTTGTCTTGCAAAAACATATGTTAGAGATGATACTCAAAATTCAAATGTAAACACTAATCATACATACTTTGTTGTAGGAGACTTACCCTTGACTGTTGATGTGTGGTCCTTACTACAGTGATTCTTGAATGCATGTTTTTTCTTGCCTTCTAGGAGCTCCATATTGAATCTGTTGTATCTATGTAATTTCAGATCTCCAGGGTTTGAAATTCCCTCTTGTGGTAGCCCTCTAAGTCCTCTCTCCAACCCCAGAGGTTTGATCAAGATTACATTCTTCAAGAAAAAGTTATGCCCAATCTCCCACGATGATCTGATTATAGACTGGTTCAGTAGAGCGAATTTGTACGAAGTGCCACATGTCACTGTTGTGACCTTAAGTCCTGAAAACACTACTCAACAAACTACAGTCCGTCCTCTTTCTATGACTATTTATGAAATTTGAATCCAATGCTTAGAGAGAAAGTTATGACAATTTTCCCAACATCACTTGCTTGACATGGAATTTAGGAGCTTGCAAAATCCCTAACTTCCTTAGATCATATCTCTGAAAATATAGCGAACCAAGATCTGAAATTCTATCACGAGGTTCGTCAAGATTTCGGCTTAGATGGGTTTTAATTTAAGCTTCTGAAGCTTTGCAGAAAAAAAAAAGTTATAGCGAAAATGCCACGATGACCTGTTTGAAGCCACGAAATCCCTACTAGAGGAGGATATGAGGGTCATTATTTATATGAATGTCTTGAGTTGAGAGGGTCCTCAACAAGTGAACGTTGGGGGATTTTAGGGGCAAAAACGAATTATTAATTATTGACTATTCAATGACCACAACCAATTTTGAGTGCCATGCCACAACCCCATAGGGTTTTAGCCCACTAACTGGGGTTACTAACTTCAAATAGGAATATATCTCAAACCGTGAAGAATTACTTGGTGTGCCATATATCAACAGAAACATCTTGACGAGTAGAAACCATCTAGGAAATCCTTGACTCAAATTAGTGTAAGTTGTCAAGTCAAAATGCCCTTGCAAAATCGAGGTAGCCCTTGGTGCTACTTGGCTTGACATCAATGACAACCACTAATCAACACAACAAGTGATGACCGAGATGTTGATAGAAGATAAAGGCCATACTGATTTTGATTTTAATAATTGGTGTATGAATGCAAGAGTTGTTCCAGATGAAGGATAGAGCATTGATTTTGTTATGTGCAAAGAGGAGGAACATTCACTAAGTAACGTTCTACAGGCTGGAAGGAAGACAAAGGATAGTCAAGATGAAGACTATGTGCCATGGGCAAATGCAACCATGGAAGAAAAACCTATGATTGATGAACATGTGTGTGGATATCAATGATGAATTGTTATAGTGATGATGATTTGATGGGCAGCTTGGAAGTTTTAGCGCTGCATGAGGAAATATAATGGAGGGAACAAAAATGACTTCAGGGTCTCATATTTTCAAAATTGACAATTGGTTTGTGTTTGCAGGTAATGAAAATATACAGGGAACCGTGAAAGGGCTTGGAAATACTTCAATTAATGAAGTACAAAAATCATTGAAAGAAGACCTACAGGATTGGAAAGGAGTAAGCATGGAAAACATTGCAGCTGAATTGAAGTTTTTAGAAAATTGTTTAAACAATCCAAGAACATAGAGCATAGTGAATTGCAGGGGTCCAAGAGATGATAAGAATGAGTTTCCCATGGAAAAAATGCAGCAACAGGGGGGCAACAACGATGATGATTTCTAGCAGAAAATACATAGAGTGGTGGAAGATAGTAGCAATTGGTATCCTGATGATTTAGTGGAGGATAACAACAAATTTCAGCAAGGAACGAGTGACTTGTGCTAGCTAGAGAACATGTTGGATGAGGAAATAGTGGAAATGAGGAAGTTGATGTTGAAGAAGACTCAATAGAAGAGGTCTTTAGTGCAGAATGAAGGATAACATCTTGCATATGGTGGAGCAAATATATATCAACAAGGAAGGAGGAAAATTACAACATAAAATTTGGAAGCCTGGAAGAATGAAGAAGATGAAAACAAAGTAGCTACAATATGACAAAGAGAAGGATCAGTTGCAAAACAAAGTCTGGGATCTAGGAAGACATGCTTCATCAACACATGGTTAGGAGACCATGATTTGTTTTCACCTTGGGAGTCTGATGTAGGGGCATCCAACTTTCCAGGTCAAAAGTGTATTTTGACTAGAGTATGGGTCTTTCTAATTGATTGTATTATTCATTAGATCTAATTGATTGTATTATTAGGATCAGTTGCAAAACAAAGTCTGGGATCTAGGAAGACATGCTTCATCAACACATGGTTAGGAGACCGTGATTTGTTTTCACCTTGGGAGTCTGATGTAGAGGCATCCAACTTTCCAAGTCAAAAGTGTATTTTCACTAGAGTATGGGTCTTTCTAATTGATTGTATTATTCATTAGATCTATTTCCCTATGATTTTATGAAAACCCATATGAATTGGAAAATCTTTAGGATTTCCAAAAGCTCTAGAAAAACATGGTTGTTAGGATATGATTAGTTTTGGAAATATGGATAGGAGAGATTTTTCTGTAAGGAAAAAGTAAAATTGCCTTGAAAAGCATAAGATATTTATGGAATAAACCATGAGAGCATTAGGGAATAAATTAGAGAGTGATTTAGGGATCCAAGAAAATATATTTTTCTTCTAAAGTTATATTTAGTCAAGAGAGGAATGAATACTTATGTAATTGTTTTGTAATTGTATGGACATGATTTTATTAATGAAAGGAATTTTCATTATGTTCACAAATTGTCTGGTGTATCTATGTGATTGATAATAGTTCTAATTTGTGCATGCTCTAGCATTCATAGTAAATGAAGTAGGGTTTTTATATGAAATTCTACTGCAGAACAAATTAAGGACTTGATGATGAAGTGATTTGTTGCGTGATCTAGAGAAGGTGAATTTGTGGGAAAATTGAAAATTTTCCTGCATCAAAATCTCTCACTTTAGAATAGGCATATAGAGTAAAATTAACCAAGATAATTGCACTTCACATTAGATAGATTGCATATCATTCTAATTCACTCACTTTAGAGCACTTTAAATTTACATGCAAATTTATTTATCTCATGTACTGGTCATAATGGATGGCCTTACTATCTATTGATGTTATTATCTTTTGTTGTCAAGTATTTCTTTTAGCAAGTGTAACATCTACTTATATTTTGCAAGTAATACTTTTGCATCCATTGAATCTCATTTGCAAGTTCAAGTTGTCTTTCCTTCAAAGTATCATATTGCAAGTAGTGTGGATTTCAATCTTGCCATGTTTACTTTACTTGCCAAATTGTTATCACATGTGCTTGATGCTTATGTTTATAATCATGTAATGGTATTAAATTTTACTTGAACATTTCTTTACAAGTACAATATTCCATTTGTATCTTGCAAGTGATCTCTCATATTTCATCAAACATTGTTCTATTTTGCAAGACTACTTGTCATTTTACTTTGAATGTCCATTTGAGCAAGTATTTATCATTTCATTTGAACAATTATTTACAAGGCACCGGTTTACATTCTTGTCCCTTGGATGTTGCATTGATTATCATTGAATATACATTTTTATATTGCTCATATAGATACAGGCTTGCTCATATCTTGAAGTAGTTCCACTAACTTTAGTCTCCTAGAAACTCACATCTCACTCACTAACCTTCATTTAGAGACCACCTCCCTTAGCTTTAACTAGGAAAGAGCTTTAACGGAGAGAGTTAAGAATAGGCGACAGCCCCATCTCTTGGTTTGCCACCAAGTCACACCTTGTGGGGTTAAGGATTTTTCACACATTAACCAGGTGTGCAAGTGAGGTGGCAACATGGCCATATATAAATTTGTGTATTTTATTGATTCACTATTGTTACATTTTCATTGTTTAAAGTTGTTTGGTTGAATACTACTAGTGTGTTTGTGTGCTTGGTTAGCCATAGACCAGATCTAGGGTGTAAGGAAAATTCAACACAAATGTGTATTATAATACTTGGAATGATAACAAATGTGGAATTTGAGAATTTAGGTTACTTTTGATTAGAGAGTAACATTTTACTGTACATAATATTTGAAGATTACTCTTAGATTCACTGTTAGATATAAATTTTAGAACACACAATATTTTGTTTTGCATTACATGGCTGAAGAATATGGATTGACTTATATTTGACATAGTCATTTGGCCCTTTGGTTATATGCCCATGTATAAGGATATCGGATTAGATAAAACCCTTTGGGTACCTGTATTATGGGCTTTTATTCTAATTTATGCCAATCTAGATCTCAAACATGCATTGTATTTAAAATTCCATGAAAGATAGCTCTAACGATACTTACATGTATAAAATGCAATTCCAATCAAATATGACATGTCCCTACGTAACCCATGGGAAATAGCTCTAACATTACTTGTATAAAATGCAATTCCAATCAAATACTACATGTCCCTATCGTAACCAAATCTATATTATAATTGCATAAATGCATTATTTTGCACATTCTAAGAGATTCAAGATGAATGATTAGAAAATGAACTCCACATCACACACCTTCCACGATGTGGTTCACAAAACGATGAAAAGAAAATCATAAACAGGCAACTCATACTAACGTAAATTTTCCTGCTCAGAGTTAGGAATCATACCAGTGAAACCCTTAAATTTCTCCTTGAATTTCCCACTCTTATTTACTTCTTCCATCAGTTCTTGCCTATAGCACAATAGATTACTTAGAACTGTATTTATTAGCACAAGCATAAGAGAGTTAAATAATTAAGCAACATAAAATGATTAGATGGTAGGTGAGTGTAAACTAAGACATTCAATAATATTTCTAAAGTAAAAGAGGCATATTTCAGAAAATGATAAAGATTCATTTGTTCACAAATACCATTGGCCTCCATGTAGTCGAAGGTAGCATACATGTTCCTAAATCCTAATGGCATTTATTATGACTGAAAATTTCAACCACCGCCAATATTAACAGAAGAAGAAAATAAATAAAATGTATTTAAAAAATAAATCAATCAAAGAAAGATTTATTAACCTTAGCTGATTAGCATAATTTCTTAATTACAATTGTACACAATAGGTTCACCAAGTTTAGAATCATTAAGGAAAACAAATAGTTTATAGATGTCGATTCTCTAGCCTTCAAAGCATGATAGTAATCTCACACAACTAAGTGAACAACATGCCCAACTACCCAAATAAAAGGTGTCCAAGCCATGCAAATGACAATCATACCTTGTCAAGTTCAGCAAAATTAGCAGGCTTGTTTCAAGGGTTCACATTTCTTTTCAAAGTCATTGACTTACCCACCAATAATAGAAACTAATTTGCAGAAAGAAACTACATGCAAAACTAGCAATTGCCAAGAAGGTGAACTTACAAACAATAGAGGAAAAATCTTATCTGCTTCTAAGCAAGAAAGGAAAAATAAGATTGGTTCATAACCAACTCAAACTTGCTTGGCATGCACTACAAAATTGTTACTTTGGATGTATTTTATTACAATAGAGCAACAATTACATACTTCAGAGAAGTGACAAGTGCCTTGGAGTAAAATAGATGAAAAGGAATGTGATGGGGAGTGATGGAGCTGGTGTCATGAAGGAGGAAGAAGGGAATCCCTGAGGCCATCACTTGTCAAACTGAGGGCAACATAATATGTTGGTGTTTGACAGAGATAAACCATGAGTGACAGAAGATGCCGATTGTTACATGCTCAGATGTATTTAGTAGGGAATGAATACTCCATGCCTAATGGAGTCTAACAGAAGTCCAACAAGGCACCTATAAATTGTTTTCAAGATTTGAAGTCCAACAAGGCAATTTGCCTCTTCTTCTCTCTCTATTCTTCTATCTTCTCTCTCCTCTTTCTTCATGCAAATTCCGTACCCCCATGGGGAATGTAACAGACTTAGACCTAAACCCTTGGGATCTGGTTAGTAAGAACATCATTCTATAGTGTTTTTTTTACTTAATTATTTTCGCTTTTCAGCGATAAATAATTAATTGAGTTTTTCCATTCACATCCTCCAAAGCTGGAGTGCAATTACTAACTGTTGATATTTCTAGGGTTCACAGAAACTAGAAAATTAATTTCCTTCAACAAATAACTATTTCGAATGATTAGTTAGCTTCAATAACATTTCATATCATTAAGTAGTTATACAAAAGAAAATTTCAACAATTAAAAATGAAAGAGTGGTAAAGTTAACCATGAGACAATAAGGCAAATGTGAAATTTTTTAATCTATTGTAGCAACTGGAAATTATTCTTTCAACTGATTAAAAAGTAAATGCAGTTTATTTGCTACGACAAATAATGAATAAAATCACAATTGCAATTTTTACCATTAAAACACTGCGAAAAATAAAATGCTTGAGATTGGAAAAATACTAACGCACACACAATAAAATCGACACAATTATTTTTGAACATTTTTGCTCGGAAAGACCCAATGTGGGAAGATCGGTGCAGAAGATGAGGGTTTTATTAATATGTAGTAGTGAGAAATTTTGAGTACAATAAAATGGATGCCAAACTGACAATCCTCTCTGAGAGAAACATTGGAAAAGTCACTAAGGGAATTTTACCCTCCTCCACAAGCAATCCCGGTTCAATCTGACAACTTGAACCTAACTATCCAAGCCCCCTACACAGGCTTCTGCACTGCCTCTATGCAGCCTGTAACTAGCACTGCCCAGATCTTCTGCTGCTCAAGTCATCTTGCCCGTCGCTAATTCAGGAAGTGTCTCTCATGCCCTCTGGGAAATATTCATAGCCTCTGGAATCTAAAACGATCTCCACTCCAGTCAAATCAAATTGCCTTCTTGAGGCATATGTGCAGTCCCTACAAAACCTCCTGGAAAATGACACGACCTTCTCTCTTGCCTCATCGGAATTGGAAATTTTCCTCTGCCCTCACTGTCTCTGTGTCCCCTCTCTGGCTTAAACTCTCCAATGTTGAATCACTACAAATGGGAAGCTCGATCTCTGCAAAGGAACTCGACCTCAAGTGTGTTCTTCCCCAACCCCATTGACCCCCTCTTAAAATATCCAGTTGGATCACCAATGACCACAAAAAGTCTTATCGATGGCTGAGATCATCTCTCAGTTGATCCATGTGAGTTTTTCAAGAAATCTCACTTTTCTCAATTAATTCCCATAAATTAATCGATTTCCCTAAGTTAGACTTAGGCATTTTTTAATTATCAATCAATTAATTTAATTGAGTTGTCTCTAGGTGGAATTTCTAGAAACAATTTATGGGTTTTGGAGATCTCATGTGTTTTAGCCTCTCCACAAAGTTTGATACTAGAACACCATATGATGCTACAAAAATTAACTCCCTCTTAGAGAGGAAGGTGTTTTCTACCATAACATGCTCCATATGCGCTGCTGATGACTGACATTTGTGACTCGCTGGCAGCTTGGCACTGTCCACCAACTACTACGCAACTCTGATTCATCTGCCACACTGTAGCTGAATCACATTGCATTTGTGTTGCTGCTGACACTGCACTGTACTACTATACTGCTGCCAACTCTGCCACTGCACTACAACTGATCTCATGTTGTTACTGCTGCAACTAAAATCCAAAAATACTAAACTGACTGTATCTATGGACTGTAACTATCTCCTGATTCACTAACTGTTACCAGCCTCTGCACTGTCCACTGAGTCTGTCTGCACTGCACTGTGCTCCTCAACATCTGACTACAACTAGTATTGCAACTGTTCCTCAAGATCTGATTGCGCCATCTGACACTGATCCATTTTCTACTGATTACTGTGGGCCCCTGTAGCAAGGGTATGATCCTAGAGGAAACATCTATCTGATAATTACCTCGATGGACCTTGCCCAGCCTTGCGCAACTCGAGTCTAGAGCCCAATGTCTCCCCACCTCTCTCCTGGAGGTATAATTGCATACAAAGCAAAATCTTCCTCCGACCTGGAGGACAACTGATCTATCTTTGTCAAAGCTACTACCTGCTCTTGCTTCTCCTTCTTGTCCTTCTTCCTCTGAGGACACTCTTCTTTCTTCACTTCACAAAAAAGAATAATGAGTGAAGTACTGTAGTGACCAAACTCACCACACCTGAAGCACTTGACCTTCGACAAATCCTTCTTCTTCTCACCCCCTTTCGAGCCTTGTCCCTGACTGTAACCTTTCTTTGCCTTCCCCTTCGATGCAAGGGCTACATTCTCCTCCTCCTTCACAGTCTTCAATCCTTTGTTGCTACCACTAAGACTACTCATGACTAGAGCAAGTCACATCTCCTCCTGTGTTAAATTTGAACACAAATGATCTCATCCAGGTAGCATATCTCATCCAGTGATTGTTGGAAATACTAGGAAATCAGTATTCGTTTCAATTGTTATTTTTACCAGTTAGATCATTTATAATTAGAACACAAAATGAACAATAAGAATAAATACTTTTATTAATCTCTTCTTTACAATAAATTCAATACAATAATGTGTAGGGCTCCAACCCTAGATGAAGACACCAATCTTCAATCTCCCAAGCTCTAACCTATAGTTTGCCAAGCACCAAATTGGACTTCCCAAGGCTCCAACCTTGTCACTTTGAGGCACCAACATCTAGGGCTCCAACTTGGTCTCCTGAGGACTCCTATCCTCTAGGGGCTCCAACCCTATCTTCCAAGGCACCAACCTTGTCTCTATGAGGCACCTACCTCAAGGGCTCCAACTCTCAGCTTCAATTCGTCAAGATAGGTTTAATGATTCTTCACGGCTCCCAATATCTTCTTCAACGAGCCCTGACTATCTTCTGCAATGCTTCCTCCAAATCATAAATGACAACCTTGTCTTCTCAGAAGGTGTCACCACTGCTCTTCATATTACCCAAGCAAAGATCTCCAAAGTTACTCCATGAGGGCTTCAGCAAAGCATCATGTCTCCAAGGGTGCCTTCAAAATGTCAGCTCCAAGATATGTCTTCACAAAGCTTCAACTGTTTCACATGTTCTTCCAAACTTTCTTCAAGGATGCTTCGAGGTCTTCAATAAGCTGCCCCAAGACTTTCTTCAAGGGTTCCAAGTACTTCACTGATCTTGCAGGTCTTGTCCAAGATTTGAGCTCCTCAAATACCTCTTCACCCACCGGTCTAAGTTATTGTAATATAGTCTGAGCTCTGAGCTACTACAGTTGAGCTTGTGACTGTCCACTGTTCTGAGTATCAATAGATGAGTGACTGTTCAACACACCACATGTCCGAGCCTAGAGACTTGATCTTGAAGGTCTGTCTCCAAGTTTAATTGTCCTAACAATGGTAAGCTACAGGTCTACAAATGGAGTCTCTGTAATAGCTTCTGGGCAGACTTGCAATTCAAGGCACCATGAAATTGCTGTCCAAGCCTAAGACTAAATCTTCAATAAATCGAACTACACACTACAAGGCTTAAAACTGAGCTTCACAGTGCTGTCTTCAAGGTGTCCGAGCCTCCAAAGAACTGATCTCTGCCCACTGCAATCAAATCTGAGCTGAAGAGACGAGGGTTGTTTACTAATCCAGTTTCCACAGGACCAAAGGTAAGAGAAGCAGCTACAGGACTGTGGTCTAGCCTTCAATCAGAGATCTGAAGTGTTGTTCCAAACTTGCAAGCTCTGGTCCTTCTACACAGAGGTCCGAGGTATCAAGTGTTGACTGATCCAAGTTTCTATGCAGATGTTAGTTCACAGGTCCAACCTCCAAAAAGGTAACTTGACCACCGAAGTTTGCCCAACCAACAACTCTTTATATCTTTTTCACAAGTTAGTTGTCCTAACCACTATGGTCCGAGCTAGAGAGGTGTAACTGTACTTACCTCTGACCAAGAAGAGTCCAACCACAGGTCTGGTTACAACACAGATCTGAGCTAAAGAGATACAATCCAGAATTTGTCAAGTCCGAGCTCCAAAAAAGATCTATCCCTGTAGTGGCAGAACTGTTACAGACCCGAAATTTTAGAACTACAGGTCTGTGGTGCTGTAATCAAGGAACAAGTCTAAGCTTCTATTCTTGCAGTCTGAGGTGTTTACTTGTCCATAGGTGAGATATCATAGATAGTTGATGATTACAGGACTGCAATCCAGGCTTCTCATGTCACTAATCCGAGCTTGAGAGATAGTACATGAAACTCTATTGATCCTTGTCCCCCTTAGCTTCCTCACTGCGTTTTTCCTTTTCCCTGAAATTATCACCAAGTCGCAGACTTCAAATCTTGCCCTTATCTGAATGCATTAGGTTTATATTTATAGTCGTTTGAGCCTATGAACAGTCATGTCTTTTTAGGTGAGCCACATGAGTAGGCTTGTTCAGGTCGGCTTACTAGGCAGGAAAATAACTTTAACTTGTAAAATCAGTAACTCTCAAACTACTTGGAGTTTCGGCCCAAGTAATAGCTCATTGGAAAGCTAAAAATATGCTCTAAAGGATGGTGAAGGTCTCGTAGAGAAATTCTGCCTCTAAGGTAGTAAAAAATATTTTTAAATGTGACTGGTCATTTATTGGAATTTGGCACAGAATTGGAGGTAGGGTCATTTGCCTCCTTCAACATGTCCTTGCCTTCTTCATTAGGGTCACCATATCATAAATGATACGTTGTCAAACATATGCTACATCATGTAGTCTTCCATTATTAGGATCACCAGAGGTAAGGTCATCAAGGATTATGGCTTCACATTATCAGAGGTTTGTTATGTCATCATGTGTTTTTCATCAAGATCTTTTAGATCATCAAGGTGTCTTGATATCTTTATCAACCATGAGTTATAGTCATCCTCTGGCATGTCAAGAATATTTGCCAATGGCAAATTGACATTAATGACAACCTAGATTAACAGTGATACCTTGGATGAAAGTAGCCGACTCCTCGGAGAAACCATTGATGGCTACACGCACAAGTTCAACTTCTTGTGGCATCTCTCCCATTGCAGACAACTCATTCTGAATATCCTAAATCCTAGTAAGGTATGGGGTAACTACCTCTCCCTTCTGCATCCTAGTGGTTCTCAACTTCTCCTTGAGGAACATCTTCCGATTCTCGGAAGGATTCTGGTATAGTTCTTTGAAAGCATCCTAAATTTCTTTGGCCGTATTCTTGGCTGCTAAGTGTGAGACTATATGATTTCTAACTCCATCAAGTGTTGATTTGGGGTAGCATCGGATGTGCTCTAGCCATGAAAATTGGTGGAGAAGCTAAAGCACATGAGATGTCCAAGACCCAGAAATGGTTCGGGCAGATTCTAACCAGTTTAGGAGATATTAAAATAATTAATATTTTTAATGGAGTTCTTAAGTCTAAACTTAGGAGAAATAAAATATTAATGGGTATTTACTATTAATATAAAACTAGGTTAGAAAGTTCCAAAAGTCATGGATCAAGCCAAATTTAATCTTAGCCATTGATTAGAGATTTAATCTAGGCCGTTGATGGACCAACGAGAAAAGTATAAGAGGAGGCTTGAGGGTTAGTTGGAGAACACACCACAGTGATCAGTCATTCATTTTGCTAGAGCGGAGTTGCTAAGAAAAAGTCAATCAGTGATCAACAGCGAGGGGCAGTGAATACATTGCAGAGAGGTAAAGTTAGTACCAGAGAGATAGCGCAAAGGCAGCTGGGTGCTACGCAGAGGCAATTGGGAGCTGCGTAGAGGCAGTTGGGTGCTACATAGAGGCAATTGGGAGATGTGCAGAGCCAGAAGAGGCCAGCGTGGGTGATGCAGAGGGTCTAAGGGTTGATGCATATGCTTCAATAGTTGCGCAGAGGCTAGCAGAGCTGACACAGGGCCAAGAGACAACACTGGGAGGATTTTCATGGGGCAGACTGGGTGTTGGTGAGCCGGATAGGGTGACGCAGTCCCTATCAGAGTTATGCAGAGCAGTGGAAGCTGCAATTGTTGCTATGGGATCGTTCATCCGGTGATTATTTAGCCGAAATATCTGTCTCCGAGGAGAGGTACTACTGCCGAGGGCATTCTCTGTTGGGTGAGCCATTTATGGCACCCTAGTTGTATTCTGAAAACTGCATAATAATAAAACCCTCTGAATAGCTGCACCAGTTTTCTCGCATTGGGTTTTTCCGGGGACATTGGTCCAAAAATAATGGTGTTACTTGTGTGCTTTTTTTTTAGTTGATGATCTGTAGATGTTGATACTGTACTTCCGTTTACTTTCAGTATTTACATGGTAAATAACTTGTTAAGTAATTAAACAAGTAGTAAGAAATAAACCAGCTAGTACAGGAAGAATTTCTAACGGGTTAAACTTAGAAATTCCAACATGGTATCGGAGCATGGTTAGAGATCACAGGAAAATTGTAGGCATCAGCTGAGCAGAACATTTGCAGCAGATTCAACTATCCCGAGTGACAGAGCTGATCCTTGCAAAAGGCGACAGAGGAAGGAGTGACATAGAGGGACTGCATCATCATTTTGGGCCAGAGAAACAGAGGCTAAGGGAGGCAGAATTAGGCTCATGCAGAGGCCAAGAGCACTGACACAGTTGGCTGGGGGAGCTGATTTGTTGGTGCCGAGATTGCGCAGAGCCAAGTGGCTCAATCCTTCAGTTGTTGGGGTATAGGAGGCTGTGGGTAATTTGCGGAGCGAAGCTGGTGGGGTATTGTGGTTAGAACAATACATAACATGGCAATACCAAGGTTGATGACAGCTCAGCCGCTTTTATGCAACAAGGCTGCATCTTTACAATATTAGTATGTGGACCTGTGGTTATGGGCCCACGTATATATCAGAAGCCTTTGAATTGGTAGACTTACACAAAACCCATCGAATCACCGGTTGGTCAACAAACAACGCAATAAAACAAAACCCGACCAACAAACACCGGTCCCACTTTAACTTTTAAGACTCGGAACTCAAAAGGAAATAAACCCGTATTGATAACACATTGGGTCCGCTTGGTGCATTAACCTGTGCGCACATTCGAGTGCGATTACTGTCCGATCAGACACCCAATGAACGGTCTGGACTCTAGATGGCTGGAACTCAACGAGGTCTTAACCTTGTTATATAAAACCTCATTGCGTCCGATTTTGAAATTAACTCTGGTTCATCTTCCAACACGATATGCATCCGATCAGATATTCAACGGACACTCTGATCCTTCGGAACTGTAAACTCGGTTTAATGATTTTCTCCAGTCCGCTTTTAGAGTTAAACTTCAACCCCTGTAGCCACGCGATGACCGTTAGATCTATGGATCTGTTGATCGGACGATCCAGATCTACTCTGGGTTTTCTCCACGAACTTGACAAGTTTCTCATGTTCCGCCAATATTATCCGTCAATCTAGACGATCTAACGGTTTCCGTTGTGTTTATTCAATCTCCTCCGTTGACTTGATCTCGTTCACTTATTGGTGGAATTCACATTATAACATAGATCTACCTTACTTTATCTAAGGCGCTCACATTACTCCAAACAACACTCACTCTATGATATTGTATTATCATTGGATTGCCATCGATCCTTATAGTGATTGATGGTCGATCAATAAACCTGAACATGGGATTTAACTCTTTCAACGCATACATCTAAACTATAGGTAAACAATATACAAATACACAAAACTCAAATAACACGCAATATTTCAATTATATAGAAAACAAGATTATAGTCTAAGGCGTCTCAGCCTTAGTCACAAATTCTCATGCGACTACATTGTATCCAATCTCTCCCTCATCACAACAGGCAGTTACACAATTTATAGAAATAACTACAGAATCATGGATCATTCTAGATCCATGATCTTCTCCTAAAATCGTTCAATCAAACCGCTAAATCTCTCTATACGCATACATGGCAGATAATTACATTTAATCAAGATTTATCAATTCCATCATTTTAGCTTTGTTTAAACAGAATTTGCCCCGGTTTACAGCAATTGTCCATGTTTCCCCTTTTACAGCATTGGATTTTGATTTTAATGAAGGGTGCTCAAATGCTCCTGCATCAGACACCCGAGGTACAAAAATTTATGACCTCCTGGTCATATGCTTCTCCTTCATCCCTTAGCAATTCTACCCACATGCTGTGTGAAATTGCCTTTATGATCTTTTAGTGAGCTACAACAAAACCTCTGCAGTAACAAATCCTCCCTGCTACACATGCCTCACCAAGCTTTTCTCCTCTGAGCTTAGTTTTTTGGCATCTCTTTGGTTCTCTCTTCTTTGGAACCATATGAGCACTTCATGCTCTAAGTTGCTACAAGATTTCTCACCTTCTTCTGCCGTTACCTGCACGACAATATAAAGACCATAAACTCTCCAACATTCAATATAACTGTACCTCCTCCTTTTGTTCGCAAACTCCTCTCTCACAAGAAACCTTTCCCTGCTCTGATACCAAATATGATGACAACTCAGCTGCTTTTACGCAACAAAGTTGCATCATTACAATATTAGTACGTGGACCTGTGGTTATGGGCCCACATATATATCAGAAGCCTTTGAATTGGCGGAGTTACACAAAACCCATCCAATCACCAGTTGATCAAGAAACAACGCAATACAACAAAACCCGACCAATGAACATCGGTCCCACTTTAACTTTTAAGACCTTAAACTCAAAAGGAAATAAACACGCATTGATAACACATCGGGTCCGCTCTGCGTGTTAACCAGTGCACACATTCGAGTGCGATTACCGTCCGATCAGACACCCAACAAATGGTCTAGATGGTCAGAACTCAACGAGGTCTTAACCTTGTTTTATAAAACCTCATTGTGTCCGATTTTGAAATTAACTCTCGTTCATCTTCCGACGCGATATGCGTCCGATCAGCTATTCAACCGACGGTCTGATCCTTCGGAACCGTAAACTTGGTTTAATCATTTTCTCGGGTCCGTTTTTAGAGTTAAAACTCAGCGCTTGTAGCCATGCGATGACCGTTAGATCTATGGATCTGTTGATCGGACGATCCAGATCTACTCCGGGGTTTCTCCACGAACTTAACAGGTTTCTCACATTCCGCCAATATTATCTGTCGATCTAGACGATCTGATAGTTTCCGTTGTGTTTATTCAATCTCCTCCGTTGACCTGATCTCGTTCGCTTATTGGTGGAATTCACATTATAACACAGATCTGCCTTACTTTATCTAAGGCGCTCACATTACTCCAAACAACACTCACTCTATGATATAGTATTATCATTGGATCGCCATCGATCCTTATAGTGATCGATGGTCGATCAATAAACCTGAACACAGGATTTAACTCTTTCAACACATACATATAAACTATAGGTAAACAATATACATATACACAAAACTCAAATAACACGCAATATTTCAATTATATACAGAACAAGATTACAGTCTAAGGCGTCTCAGCCTTAGTCACAAATTCCCCTGATCCAATCTCTCCCTCATCACAACAGGCAGTTACACAATTTATAGAAATAACTACAGAATCATGGATCATTCTAGATCCATGATCTTTTCCTAAAATCGTTCAATCAAACCCCTAAATCTCTCTATACGCATATATGGCAGATAATTACATTTAATCAAGCCTTATCAATTCCATCATTTTAGCTTTGTTTAAACAAAATTTGCCCCGGTTTACACTGATTGTCCATGTTTCCCTTTTACAGCGTTGGAATCTGATTTTAATGAAGGGTGCTCGAATGTTCCTGCATCAAAGGTGGAGGGAGTTGCTGCCGAGGCGGATTTCTAGCCAAGGAATCCGGATTAGTGGTGCAGTTGCACAAACGATCAGAGAGGGGCAACTTGACGTTGGTAGAGGGATTTCCAGAAGGGAAATCGAGACTCAGAGGGAGTCGAACTGAGAACTTCCAGACGGGAAGTTAAGAGACTCAGCAGGAGTCGAACATAGGACTTCTAGGAGGGAAGTAGAGAGACTCGAAGGAGTCGAAAGAATAGCAGCGAGATGGTCGTGAATGGGCTGAGAGATCAGGATAGGCCGGACAGAATGTCCAACTTTGTGGTCTAGAAGGCCAGGATCTTGTCCATTCTAGACAGACATCGCCTAAAGGGCTTCGTCACGAGAGTGATAGCTCTCCCAATTGACTCGGTAGCTAATGAAAGGTACAAGGAGGCAATGGAAAAGAATAAGTGCATCATCCTTAATGGGGTCAAGGATCATGTGGTACCACATATTGCCAAGAAGGAAACGGAAAAGGAGATGTGGGATGCCTTGAAGACATTGTACTAGCACACTTCTGTGCAAAGGAAGATGCTCCTAGAGAATCAGCTAAGGGCATACCAGATGCAGAAGGGAGAGCAAATAGATGTCTTCCTTGGTCACTTGAAGGAGATCCGTGACCAGCTAACTTCCATAGGGGCCACTTCGGATGAGGAATTGATGGTGAGGACCGCATTAAACGCAGTTTCCAAGGATTGGGAGGTATTTGTCCAGAGCATACTGGGCAGGACGAGTCTTCCAAATTGGGAAGAACTGTGGACGACTCTTTGTCAAGAAGAGATCAGACGGCCGACCAAGGTAAGGAGTAATGGCAAAGGGGTCAGAATCAAGAAGGAGGAAGAAGAGGATGCGGCTCTAGCATTTGCGGGAAAGCAGGAGAAGAGGAAGTAGACGTACCTCTCCAAGGTCAAATGCTTCCATTGTGGGGAATTGGGTCATTTTGTGAACCAGTGTCCTAGGAAGAAGAGCAAGGGAGAGGCTTCGGACTCCAAGGCAGCGCTTGCAAAGGCGGAGAAAGAAGTTGACGAGGAGGACAATTGTGCCATGAGTGCTGATGTGCCACTTGAGAAGAAGTGGAGAGACATCGAGCTGTAGTCAGGAGGACTACAGGCGATGAGGGGCAGGATCCTTGAGGTACCCAACCTCTTGGATTATACCTTGCTACGAGAGCCCTAAAGAGGAGTAGCAGGACTACCGTATGTCGGTAGAGCTGGATTTGGATGAAGCGATAGAGAGTGCTACAGTGCAGGAGTCCCCAGATAGAGTGAGGCTACAAGGCTGCAATAGTGCGAGAGGCAAGTGAGTGTTGCACCAGTGCAGGATGACATAGAGAGGTGTCGAACGATGTGAGATGCATGGAGTTGTTGCAACAACGCAAAGGTCAATAGACAGAGCACTTGTTAGCGACAGAGAGAGCTTTAGAAGCGGGAGTGTTTCTAGCCTGACAAGGACGTCAGAAGTTGGGTAGATCAGTTACTTGCTTCTCAGTAGCTGAGTTGCAGTGTAGTAGTAGTATGCAGTAGCACGATGCAGCATGATGAGAGGGAATGCAGTGCTGGGAGGATGGACCAACAACAACAAAGATGCAGAGGGAGTTCTCGTACGGATGCAACAGTGGCAATGGCAGGGCCATGGGCAGTAGTAGAGGATGCAACAGTGCAGAGGATGTTGGACGGGAAAGCCTAGCATCAGCACAGGGACTGATGCCGGGTAATTAGGGTGATGCTCAGTGCGGAGTACTACTAGAGCACAATCCTCGCTAAGAGGGAGTGTTGATTTAAGGTAGCATTGGATGTGCTCTAGCCATGAAAATTGGTGGAGAGGCTAAAGCACATGAGATCTCCAAGACCCAGAAACGGTTTGGGCAGATTCTAACCTGTTTGGGAGATATTAAAATAATTAATATTTTTGATGGAGTTTGTTATGAAACCAACTTACAAAAAGATAGAAAATATAGATCAATGCCTTAGAATTCAGCCTCTTCGAGGGGGCAACCTCTTTTAAATTACAAAAATGAACAATTTTTGGATGATTCAAATGACAAAACCTCCTTTCTATATATAGGAGCCTAAGGAGTCACAATATAACCCAGCCGACCTAAC
>APFE031369078.1:117394-162551 GCA_000404065.3 Pinus taeda
AACAAATAGAGGGGAATCCTGGGGCACAGTAATAACAATATGGGGACAATAGGGGCACAACAATATTAATAAGGGATACAACTACAATAGTAATGGGGTAATCACTAGTATTATAGGGACCCAACAGAGTTCCTAAATCTAAACTTAGGAAAAGTAAAATATTAATGGGTATTAATATAAAACTGGGTTAGAAAGTTCCAAAAGTCATGGATCAAGCCAAATCTAATCTTAGCCGTTGATTAGAGATTTAATGTCGGCCGTTGATGGACAAACGAGAGAAGTATAAGAGGAGGCTTGAGGGTTAGTTGGAGAACACGCCAGAGTGATCAATCATTCATTTTGGTAGAGTGGGGTTGCTAAGAAAAAGTGAATCAGTGATCAACAACGAGGGGCAGTGAATACATCACAGAGAGGCAAAGTTAGTACCAAAGAGACAACATAGAACCTGGATAGGTTGACACAGAGGCAATTGGGTGTTACACAGAGGCAGCTGGGAGTTGCGCAGAGCCAGAAGAGGCCAGTGTGGGTGATGCAGGGGGTCTAAGGGCTGACGCAGATGCTTCAGTAGCTAGGCAAAGGCTAGTAGAGTTGACGCAGGGCCAAGAAGCATCGCTGGGAGGATTTTCATGGGGCAGACTGGGTGCTGGTGAGCCGGATAGGGTGACACAGTCCCTATTAGAGTGACACAGAGCAGTGGAATCTGCAATTGTTGTTGTGGGATTGTTCATCCGGTGATTATTCAGCCGAAATATTTGTCTCCAAGGAGAGGTACTACTTCCAACGGCATTTTCTGTCAGGTGTGCTATTTTTGACAGCCTAGTTGTATTATGAAAACTGCATAATAATAAAATCCTTTGAACAACTGCACCGGTTTTCTCGCATTGGGTTTTTCCAGGGACATTGGTCCAAAAATAACAATGTCACTTGTGTACTTGTTTTCTTTCAGTTGATGATCTGTAGATGTTGATACTATACTTATGTTTATTTTCAGTATTTACATGGTAAATAACTTGCTAAGTAATTAAACAAGTAGGAAGAAATAAACCAGATTGTACAGGAAGAGTTTCTAACGAGTTAAACTTAGAAATTCCAACATCAAGGATCAACTGCTTCACCCTAGCAATCTCTTTGTTGTAGTTTTGTAACAACCCCAGTTAAAAATCCGTGTAATAAAGTTAATAAAGTAAAATATATGACCAAGGTCATGGGACATGTATTCCAAGTTAAATGTTGGGCAAAAATGTTAGTTTTTGTAGCATTAAATGTGTTCTAGCCTTGAAATTTTGTGGAGAGGCTAGAATACATGAGATTTCCAAAACATAGAAATTGTTTGTGGAAATTTAGCTTAGAAATGACTTAATTAGATTATTAACCAATTTTTAAATGTTTCCTAAGTCTAAACTTAGGGAATATGGTTAATTAATTAGTATTAATTAAGTCAAAGTGAGAATCATCTAGAAACTCACACAAATCGATCCAAAGATGATCCTAGCCATTGATTAAGTTTTAATCTTGGTCGATGGTGCTCCAATTGAGGATTGTAAGAGGAGGTTGATGTGGTGATGGAGAAGACACTTGAGCAATTAGATTTATTAGCAGATCGATTTCCAGAGTAGCAACAGTCAGTTGCCAAAGAGATCTAGAGATTGAAGCAATAAGTGAGGGGCAAAGGCAGTGAGGCTGGAGGAAGTATTCTAGATCCAGTGAGTGAATTTGCAGAGAGGCAAAAGAGCCACAGAGAAGTTGATGCATGGGCAACACAACAACTTCTAGAGGCAAGTTCGATTTGCCGAGAGGAAGAGACGTCTTTAGTTCCAGAGGTCGGGAAGGAGTCCCTGAGTGTTAGAGAAGCATCTTCCAGCCAGCGGAAGGCATAACAACTTCATTAGAGATCAATCAGAGGCTTGAAGTCTAGCAGGTTGCGCAAAGCAATGCAGAGGCTGACGCAGAGGGTCGAAGGGCTGAGTTTCTGAAGGCAAGTTGTGTTGAGAGTTTACCTATGGGGTGAGGAAACTTCCTCACTAGATTTTTGCCATTCTCTGTAGGATTGCCAGATTTCGACATCCAGTTGTACTAAGAATTTCTCGCTGCTGGATAATAATAAAACCCTCACTGCCACACTAGTTTTCCCAAGTCGGGTTTTTCCAGGGACTTTTGTCCAAAAATAATTGTCTCATATTTTATGTGTGTGTGCTAGCATTTCTTAGTTTCCAACGCTATTTATTTTCCACATTTTTATTTGTAAAGGTTGCAGTGTTTTTATTTCGATGTTGTCGTAGCAATAAACTAAATAATTAATTTATCAGTTAGGAGAAATAATACTAGTTGCTGCAATAAGGTTCTAGCTTGGAATTTCACATGGTATCCGAGTGTGAGTGATCGGCTGGGAAGCTCAGAAGCGGAGGAAAGAATTTTGCTGCTCAAAGGGAGCAGCAGGCCAAAATTATTGAGACAGTGTAGTGCTTAGACAGGCAAGCCAAATTGTTGGGCCAACAGTTCAATTTTCAGTTGGAGGGGTGCAAAAAATTTGATTTGCCCAGAAAAGTCAAGTAAATACAATTCAGATTTTCACTGAGCTGATTCCTGGTTGGATGCAGAGGGTTTTGCTACAGTTTGCAGTAGCAAAATCAACATCAAGTGGAAGAGAAAAACACATACAATAGAGGGAAAATTTCTCTCAGGGAACTTCAAGTTGCAAAAGTTCAATTTTTCTAGGCAGATTGGCAGTGGCAACTAGCAGATTTGTGCATTCCAGAAGGGAGTGCGAGTAGCAGAGAAGAATCCAAGCAAAGGGAAAGAAGGAGAATTTAGAGGTTTATTTCTCCAGTTTTGAGTTTCCAGATTTCGCAGCTTTAGAGGGATGGTCGTACAAGAATGCCAAAGGAGGTTGTGCGAGTTAGCCAAAACACAGATTTGGGCAGCAGATCGAATTCTAGTCGTCGGAGGCAGATGTCAAAAGAAGTGCGAGTTGCAAAGAAAGGAAGGGTCCTAGCCAAGGACTAGGCTTGGAAGGAGATAGTTGGGCGCCAGATCTAAGAGGTGGAGGAGTATGAGACTCCAGTGTGCGATATGGGCAGGGTCCAGCATAGTTGCAACAAGGAGATTAGTCAGATAAGTTCCAGATTGTTGCAGCGGGACCATCACCTTTGCTATAGGAGCCCACAAGATCATAGTAGCAAGTTTAGTGTCAACAGACGCAATCTGTCATTAGACAGTTGCAAGGCTAGTTGCAGTCAGTACCCGGGAGACAATGGCAAAACTAGTTGCACTGACATAGGCAGTGGGAATTGCCCAGTTGCAATATGCAGGTGCAATTCTAGCTAGGAGTTTTCCAGCGCAGAGCTACGCAGTCTAGTTTCTAGTAGAAGAGGACAATACAAATTGCCAGGAGGGAGCAGAGAGATATCCCATAGGGAGCTTGAAACTCAAAGGGAGTATAGTTTTAGAGGGACCATCCCTATGGAAGCTAGTACTTCAGGATCTAGGTAGATTAGACTCATTATTGCCAATGTTGCATTAATCGTGATCGGGATTAAATCGACGCGGGGAAAAACTCGGAATTATCGGGAAAAAATCAGAAAAAATCGAGAAAAAATCGTTTGGTACAAAAATATTCATTTTTTTTTTCAATTTTTTTAATATCTAAACCATTTACAACATAAAATAAATACATTGACACATAAATATGATAAAAAAACTAATATATAAGATGTTTAATATCATTTCTAGCGCTAAAATCGCACATAACATTGAATCATGTCCTGAATAGTAAGTCCTGACTCCTGAGTCCCAACTTAGCCTCAAAATATCAACAAAAAATATGATAATGTATCTCACCATGTCATAATGTCATATACAATAAAATGAAAGTCTAATCCTATTGATTTCCTCTGCCCCTCTTGCGACAAAATGCCACAGCTTTCCCTTTCCCTCTAGATGTAGATGCTGGTGCCTGTGCTGGTGGAGATGGCAGTGGAGTCTGATGTGCTCTAGAAGCTGAAGAACTAGAAGTAGGAGGTATAGGAGGTAGACCACGTCCTCTACTGGTGGCAGTGGTAGCCTGGGCAAGTGGTGTCACCTCCTCCTCCTGTTCCTCCTCCTCCTCCTCCTCCTCCACTTGCTTCTCCTCCTGCTCCTGCTCCTCCTCCCCCTCCACTACATCCTGCACTAACCAATCATCAGCCGACTCCATGAGAGGCCTCTCAGCCTCAACCCTCCATGCAGCAGTGGTGTCAATCCCATCCAATGAGATGGCATCCACATCAGGTGTCCTCTCAAGTTGCCTCACCCACAATTGAAGATTATAGTAGACGTAGACCATGTCATTAAGTCATTGGGACTCCAACCTGTACAAAGATCATGAAATAATAATTAATAATAAAAAAAATATATATTGTTTAATGAATTCAAAAATTTATTTGGAAATTTGCAATATTTTAAATGTTTAAGTGTTAACCTATTGCGCTTCTTGTTGTGTATTTTTTCAAATACACTCCAGTTGCGCTCACATTCTGAGGAGCTACATGTTTGGCTGAGGATGTGCATGGCAAGCTTTTGCAGAAGGGGTACCCTACCACCATACATTTTCCACCATGCATCTACAACAAAATTACAAATAAAATTTTAAATAAACATAAGAAAAAAATGGAATTTGAAGAGAATGAAATTTGAAACAAAGATACAAACTAAAAAATACTTGGCATTTTAATCATCATACCATTGACAGCCATCTCAAAGCCAAATGTGCCACCTGCCATCCTATATGTCTCAATTTGTTTAGAGATCTCTATACGTTGTTCTAGATATCGCACCATCTTCTACACACAGGATAAGAAGCCATCCATGATCTCAGCATCAAAATCAAACCCACATGCATAAGAAAATGCAGGGTTCAGGAAAAGCCCTACAGCATGAATGGGACAATGGAGTGTGTTGTTCCATCGCTCATCAATCACTTCCCATAGAAGGAGTTGTTTCTGAAACCCATCATTTCCCTTGTCATCATAGTAGGCCCGAATGGCTTCTTTGGCCCTGTCCATGGCTTCATACAAATAGCCCATTGCAGGCTTCTCACCATCAACCAACCGAAGAACCTTTACCAAAGGTTCAGTAACGACGCACACCTCCTGCACTCCCGCCCAGAAGTCTTCTTGGTATGAAACTATTCTGCATACAGCCTCTCCTTCTGGTTTGTGGCCCATTGGCAAAGCACGCCACTCCTCTGAAAGAAACATTCTCTTCACATCCCACATAGAAATCAAGAGGGATTGAAGAGATATGAAACTGGTGGCAAACCATGTAATGGCGGGGCGCACCAACTCTTTATTGTTGGTGAATCTTCTCATCAGGCTAAGCACAGATGTATGATTATATATAAATTTTGTAATGTTTTTTAATGAGTCAACAATATCTTTGACAAAGGGAATTTTCCCTATGTCCTCTAACATCAAATCAATACAATGGGCAGCACAAGGTGTCCAAAATAAAGTAGGATGCCTGTCAATAAGCATCCTACCAACAGCAACATAATTTGCAGCATTGTCTGTTATGACTTGGACAACATGTTGTTCACCCACCTCCAAAATAAACACATCCAGCAAATCACATAAAGTTCTTTGCATCTTTGATTTGATTAGATGCAATCAAAGATTTGATAAACATAGTCCCCTGGGACAACTAACCAAGAAGTTTATAAGGGTTCTCCCCTTTTGGTCAGTCCAACCATCTGACATAACAGTGCATCTTGTTTTTGCCCATGATGCCCTAAAATCCTCTAATCTTTTGGTGCAGTCACGCTTTTCATTTTGAAGAATCCGGCCTCTGAAATCATGATAAGAAGGGATTTTGTACCTTGGGCCAACACTGGCAATAGCATCAACAACAGGTTGGAAAAATGGATTATTCCTTACAATGCTGAAAGGAATATCACTCCAGAGGAGAAATTTTGCTAGCAACTTGTCAGCTTGTTCTTTTTAGCATTGAACCGATAGATGTCTGTGAACCAGGTGTGGTTCGAGGAACAAAAAATGATGATGCAGCTACCGGATTGGCTGATGCTGCAGCAGAACCAGTGCCACTTGGCCCACTTCCTTCAGCTGACCGTTTTAGTTGCCTTTTGACTTCTTTGGCCTCTTTATTCTGCTCTAAAGTTTCCAATGCTCTCATGGCTCTTTGGATAAGTTCAAGAATTGTATTTGTACAAGGCTCCACATCATGTCCAGGGATTTTTGCAAGGTGAAACTTCAACCTGTACACCCCCCTAGACATCTCCTTTCCACACAACTTGCAACTCAAGTTTACTTTATCATTCAGAGCATCAGGAACACCATATTCCTACAAAGGATCCAATTTCCTTGGCATGTTTGTTTTTGAACTTTGAAGTTGCAAACTTGAAGTCTTGAATGGTGTTTTGGTGCAGTTGTGAACCTATGGGAAAATATTAATAAGGATTAGGAATTTAGGATTACAATTTAGCATTTACAAAATTACAAGTTACAAATTTACAAATTACAATTTAGTATTTTAATTTTTAATTTTTACATTGATGATTGTACAATGAAAATCCAAGTTACCCGTAACCCAACTTAAAACAACCATTCCAAAGTTCAAAGTTTCAAACACAAATTACCCAACCATTCCAAACCCAAGTTACCCAACCAAATGGCAAAAACAATGAAAAAAACATAAACAATGTTTAAAAAAATAAAAGAAAAAAAAAAATGGTTCCCATAGTCATACCAAGTTACTCAACCCAAAACAATGAAGAAATACAAAAAAATCTTTAAAAACAATGAAAACAAAAGAAAAATGGTGCCCATACGAAGTTTCCCAACTAAAAACAATGAAAAACATACAAAAACAATGTTTTTAAACAATGAAAGCAAAAAAAAATTAATCCACATACCATTTCTATGGATAAATCGATGGTCTCCTCTTGATTTTCTCCTCTAAGCACTTAGATTTGGCTAAATAGTAAAAACCCTCTTCAGCTTGGTCTCCAAGAGCTCCTCCCTCCGCGCGCGCGACTGTCCAAATGAGCAAATGAAAAACCCAAAAAAAGTTTATAAAATTGTGCTATCCCGACCCCCCACGGTTTTTTCTTAAAAAATCGCGATTTTTTCAGTAAAAATCAGCAAAAAAAAATTATGGCGATTTTTTCGTTTATTTATCGCGATTTAATCGACAAAGGGAAAAAATCGCGATTTTTTCATTTAATCGCGATTTTCACAACACTGGCCAAAACTAGCAACTATATCATGCATGCAACTCAGTACCTGCAAAGCAATCCAGCTATAGTTGTTGATCTCGTTGTCTGCTTGTGCTTTCCTGCTTTCCTTTGCCTTCTTTCTCCAAATCCAATGTGCTCCAAGATTTCTCTAAGTGTGCAAAACTGTGAGAGAGAGAGAATAGAAGAGAGCTACAACCTAAAACTGACAAAAGGTCATGAACTGATCCTCATAAGCCTTTTTATAATTGAGGCCTCTATTTTGTTCATTTTCCTCTATTTTTCCTTCAATTTTCCTCACATGCAAATCAGTGACCTTTCATCTCCCTATTCTCTTATATTCATTTAGTTCATAAATAAAATGTTAGTAAATTCCTCTTTGCCTTTGCCAACTTCCATAGCCATTAATTAATCATCAGTGATCCCCATTACTGTGTTTTTTGTGAAAATTCCAAACTGGAACCCTATTATAGCGACTGGTATTATTTCTCCTAACTGATGAACTAATTATTCAGTTTATTGCTACGACAACATTGAAATAAACACACTACAACCTTCACAAATAAAACTGCGGAAAATAAATAGCGCTGGAAATTGAAAAATGTTAGCACAGACACATAAAATGAGACAATTATTTTTGGACAAAAGTTCCCGAAAAAACCCAACTTGGGAAAATCAGTACAGCAGTGAGGGTTTTATTATTATGCCACAGTAAGAAATTCTTAATACAACTAGATGCCTAAATATAGCAATCCTACAGAAAAAAAAATATTGGCAAAAATCTAGTGAGGAATTTTCCTCAACCCACAGGCAAACTCTCAGCACAACTTGCCTTCAAATACTCAGCCCTCTAGTGCTCTGTGTCAACCTCTACACTGCTCTGCGCAGCCTGTTGTACGCCAAGCCTCTGACTAGTCTCTAATGAAGTCGTTCTGCCTTCTGCTAGCTGGAAAGATGCTTCTTCGGCACTCTAGGACTCTTTCCCGGCCTCTGGAACTGAAGACGTCTCTTCATCTCAACAAATCGAGATTGCCTCTAAACGTTGTTGCGTTACCCCTGCATCAGCTCTCTGTGGTTATTCTGCCTCTTTGCAAATGCATGCACTGGATTTGGAATACTTCCTCCAACCTTATTGCCTCTGCCCCTCACTCATTGCTTCGATCTCTTGCTCTCTCCGGCAATTGACTGTTGTTACTCTGGAAATCGATCTGCCAAGAAATCGAATTACTCAAGTGTCTTCTCCATCACCATATCGACCTCCTATTATAATCTTCTGTTGGAGCACCAACGACAAAGATTAAAACTTAATCAATGTCTAGGATCATCTCTGGATCGATCCATGTGAGTTTCTAGATGGTTCTCGCCTTGACTTAATTAATATTGATGAATTAACCATATTTACCAAGTTTAGACTTAGGAAATATTTAAAAACTGGTTAATAATCCAATTAAGTCATTTCGAGGCAGAATTTCTAGAAACAGTTTTTGGTTTTAGAGATCCCATGTATTCTAGCCTCTCCACAAAATTTCAAGGCTAGAACACATCTGATGCAAGCAAAACTAACACTCCCTCTTAGCGAGGAATGTGTTCTATTATTGCACACCTTGCCACAACACCCTGTCTCTGCATCATCTCTTGTCATGTTGCTGATGTCTAGCCATACTTCCCACCAACCACTGTGAAACTTTAATATATGTTGTTGCTAACACTTCCAACACTGCATCTGCACTACAACCCCTTCTCATCTATTGTTGCTGCCACTGAAAAGTAGCGAAAATACTGAATCAACTGTGTTCAGTATGATGCATCTGTCTCCAGGGTCTCTGACTGCTACTAGCATCTGCATTGTCACTGAAGAATTTGCGTTGTTGATGACTCTGCATTGTGCCAACTGCATTGCGCTCCCCGGCATCTGACTGCTACTAGTCTGTGCAACTGTCACTCGGTCTCTAACTACCTCAACTGTCACCGATCCATCATGTTACTGAATACTCTGGGCCCTTGTAGCAAGGTATTGATCCATGAGGTGGACTCCTCAAGGATCCTGCTCAACTGTAGCACTCTGGGGCTACGACACCAAGTCACCCCACCTCACTCCTGGAGGTATATCGACAAGCATAGTGAAGTCTAGTCTACATATATTGTTGTTGCTACTGCTGCAATAATCAGTGTTGTGAAAATCGCGATAACATCGCAATAAAATGAAAAAATCGCGATTTTTTCCCCTTGCCGATAAAATCGTGATAAATAAACGAAAAAATCACCGATATTTTTTTTTGCTGATTTTTATTGAAAAAATCGCGATAAAAACGAAAAAATCGTGGGGGTCTCCGGCAGCGAGGTTTTATAATTTTTTTTTGGTTTTTTAAGGGATGCTAAATGCTTGAAATGCAATTTTTTTTTAAAGAAACAAATAATTTTTGAGTGGGGCAGCTTAATGATCAAGTCTAGGCCCTAGTATTAATATGTGATTCATGGTAATGTTAAATTTTCATGGTAATGGCCTTAATCTTCATTTTCATCATTTTACTTAAATTTTTAACATTACCATGAAATGACTCAGGATGTTTGAGAGTGGTTCCGGCCTCATTGGATTTCATATGGAGAAAGTAGAATTTTAGATTTCATTCAAAATCCAGCAGACTTATCAGTTTTTCAGGATTTCAGGATTGGGAGATTGTAATGTTCCCAGGTGACACCACCTACCCAGGCTACCCTTGCTACCAGTAGAGGACATGATCTACCTCCTATAGCTCCTACTTCTAGTTCTTCCGCTTCTAGAGCATAGCAAACTCCACTGCCAACTCCACCAGCACCATCATCTACATCTAGAGGGAAAGGGAAAGCTGTGGCATTTTCTCGCAAGAGGGACAGAAGAAATCAATAGGATTAGACTTTAGTTATTTTCTTCATTTTATTGTATATGACATTATGACATGATGAGATACATTATTATATTTTTTGTTGATATTTTGAGGTTGAGTTGGGACTCAGGAGTCAGGACTTATTATTCAAGACATGATTCAATGTTATGTGTGATTTTAGGGCTAGAAATGATATTAAACATTTTATATATTAGTTTTTTTATCATATTTATGTGTCAATGTATTTATTTTATGTTGTAGATGGTTTAGAGATTAAAAAAATTGAAAAAAAAATGAATATTTTTGTACCAAACGATTTTTTCCCCGCGCCGATTTAATCCCGATAACGATTAATGCAACATTGGTTAGATCCCTCTTAATCTCTAGCCTTCTTGTGTCAACTTGCAAATCAACCTCATCATCAAGATGTCAAATATTTTAGGAACTAGGGTTTCTTCTTTCAAGTGGAAGCAATTAATTCATAAGCTCTTAGACTTTCATCTCCAACTCTAGATAGGGTTATCAATTTGATTAGCTAGGGATTTAGCTCCAAACCCTAATTATTCTTCAGGTTTAGTCTTAGGTTTACAAACCCTAGATGAGTAATGCTTATCTTCGTCATTCTCGATTTCAATATTAGCATTGTGAATAATCAGTCTAGGGATTTGAGTAACCTTCATCCTTGCATCATTTTTCAACTTCATCATTTTCAACATTGGCAATCCTAGGGTTTTACAAACCTTAGGGCTTTCATGTTCAAACCCTTGCTAGAGCTTACTAATCCAAAATATCCCTAGAATCTAGCCAATATGTTTAGTCTTCCAAACCCTAGATTCTTTACATACTCAATCGATCAAGAAACCCTTTATCCATAGTAGAGAATTTTCGTCTTCATAATGCAATAGACTCTATTATTCTGATCTTGTCCACAGAATGTCTTCAACCATTTATGACTCTACCTGTAGTATTCAAAACTTGAGCTCGACCTTCATAATCTAATTTCAAATCTTTCAACAAGTGGTCAAGAATGCTCCCTAGAGAACTCCTTCTACAAGGATTGTTCCAAGTTTTTCTTAAGTCCGCTACAAGGGACCTCAACAACAACTACAAGGATGTTTCAACAAGCTTCAAAGTTGACTTCCAGAGGGGGTACAAAGAGTTGTTCTTGCTTTAAACATTTGTTTCAAAAAATTTCTTTGTCTGCATAGGATTGTCAAATTTGCTACAAAGAATGCTATTCCAAGACTTGCACTTGTTTCTCCTATAGACAACATAACTTGACTTTATGTATAGGGTCAGTTAATTCCTTTTATTTGGAGACTGTTAGTCTCTTTGAAATATTGTGCCACCCATCAATGTAGAAGCCCAAAGTGAGAGAGAATATACATGACAGTGTCTTGCAAAATATTTCAACATTATTCAGAAATTGCAACAAACCTTCAAACTTCTTTGACAAGCTTCTGTGCAATAGACCTTCTGCAATAGACTCGAATATCAATTCGTAACCAAGACTCATAGTGATATATTCAGGTTGGCTTTCAGACCAATCCGTTTGGCTTGCTTCAACTGTACTTACACTTATATATAAGACACATACTATTTAGGGCTCAAATTCGAATCAGACTTCTAAAATCAGACTTCAGATTTCCATAGATCGGTTTATCTAACACTTGACAGTAACTCGAATACCATCAATTCAAACTTGTAACATAGATAAACTTCAAATTATGTACGCATTGTGGCCAACCACACCACTATAACCATCTTGATCCTACCCTACAAGCTCTAATAATAAACCTCTCATATCATCTCCCCAATCAACAAACTCTCCATTATAAACAATAGAAGATGTCTATCCTTTTGTTGAATCAGGTCCACATTTACACATTATGGTCAACTTGCTAGTGTACACAATATTAAAGGTGCAAAGCTTGGCCAACTAGATTTGCAGACGTTCATAATTTTGTGAAAATATGTTTTTCCTGTCAAACTTACAGGCCTGGTTTCTTTTATTTTACTTGTTTGCCCATAGAATTTGTAATTTTGCCTTGCTCCACTAACAAGATGATAGGGGAATCAACGAGGATCTGACACGGTCTAGTTTCCCATGAGTAGAAGGATTTGAGCGTGGAATTTCTTTTCTGACTTAAAAAAATAGATTGGGCTAATTAGGTGGATGTGGTCCAATACAGAAAGCAACTCAGATTGGACCTATTGACCACACAATTTCAACAGTCCGAGAAAGAAGTGTACAAGGAACTAGAGAAATTTTTTTTCAATAATAAAGTCATTAGTCACATGAATTCATCATTTTAAACCCAATTTTTGCAAGGTCTATTGTAAATGATGCTAATATGACCATTTAATTATATAACAACACCTAGGTAAGCCTTTGATTTTGGCAAAGGATTTCATCCTAGGAAGTTTTTTAACCTTCCTGAATTATGTGTTTGTAAACACACATAATCGACAAAGTCTTTCTTTCAGCTATAACCCCAAATATAGGGTGGAATTCGTTGACAAGGTCTTCGGCGATTCTTAGTGTTTATCGATTCTATTGTAGAAGTGTGCTTAGGAATAATTCTAGTGCATGGTCCCTGGTAATCAGAACACCATGGTTAATCTATTTTATTATAAGCACGCTTGTTTTCATACTAGATTATATTGTGTCGCAGAATTGGTTAATGTCTTGAGGGTCTGGTCTAAATGTATATTTCCCCTTCTAAGGGTTGAATTAATTGTAATATTTTGATGTAAAAATATTTTAATGCATGGTCTCTCGCAATCAGACATCATGGCTAAAATTTAAATACTTGAGGGTGGAAAAATAATTAATCCCCTCTACAGTCAATTAATTAGTTTTTCTAGCAAAATTAAATAAAAATCCTAAGTCAGAAAATTAATTTAATTTAGAGTCAAAAGATAATTATAGAGAAATTAATTTCTCTCCAAGTGGAAAATAATTAAAGTTCATTGGTCAAAAGGAAGTCAATTTTTGGAGGTCCTCCACCAAGGAAAATATGGATATTTTTAAGAAAATTTGAGCCCTTGGACTTTGGTGGTTAAGTCAAAGTCAATTTTTTGAGGAAATTAATCCAAAATATTAATTTTTGGATTAATAAAAAATGATTTTTAAGACATTCAATTTTTTTCCTCAAAAATAAAAATTCAACAGTGGAAATTAAAAGAAGATCAAGTTATTTTGACGGTTGAGATTAATTTGATGAGGATCAAGCCAACTAACCGTTATTTTCCCCTTGGAGGGGGTTTCTCTATATAAAGAAGCTATCGTGCCTCTATTTCCCATCTTTGGGTGGAGTAATTTTCTATTGATGTACTAAGCTGCTGCTCTATTGGAATTATTTTTCTCATAATAGAAAGACTTTGGGGATTTCACTTTGTTGGAAATACTGAGAGGGGGGTGAATTAGTATTTATTTTCAATTGTTAAGATTCTTCACAATGGTAATTAGAAAAATAAACAATAAGGATTTTATTATAAACAAGTGAAGATACCAATCCTCTTTTACAAAAATTAGAGTACAATGATGTTTGAGGGCACCAACCCTACAATTCTTCCAGGCTCCAACCGGTTGCCAAGCACCAACTTGGACTTTCGTGAGGCTCCAACCTCTAAGGCTCCATCTCTATATTTTTCAAGGCTCCAACCTAATTTTTAGAGGCTCCAACCCCTAGGGCACCAACCCTTTAGTCTTCTTAATAAAAATAGAAAAGTTACTTGAATTTCTTTACAAATCATGTTCTGCACTTCACTTGTCCATTAGCTCCAAAATAGATAGTGCTTCACTATCCAAGATTCTCAATCCTTTATGTCCTTCGCTAGAAGATCATGATGAATGATGCCACCAGAGCCATTCCATTATTGTATCTTCACTCATTTATACCTCGAAGTGTCACTGCAATAGGTCTGAAAGATTGACCTTTAATTAATGCATTGTAGGTGTAACCAACTGTGACTGTCTGTAGATGATTTGAGCTAATGGTGAACTCACTGTGGTGGGGTCCAAGCTCTTGTAGTGGAGTTTGAGCTTACTGTGGAGTAGTCCGAGCTTCTATGGCTTATCCAAATGTTGTCCCATAGTCTTATCTTCAGCAAACAACTTACATGCTCCCTTTATCATAGGTCTGAGGGTATGGTAGATCACTGTTGATGACCACCTCGCTGCTTCAATGGATGCACGCCTTCTATCTCCTCATCTCTTCTGGGTACTGTAGTAATCATTTTCTATGTGAAATTGTCCTGGTTATTAACAAATTTCTCTGGATACTGCTCGTTTACGAATTCTCGACTAGTATTGGAATACTTTGGATATTGTTCGTTTACAAATTCTTGACTAGCGTCGGAATAGTTCGGATACTTCTCGTTTACAAATTTTCGACTAGCATCGGAATACTTCAGACATTGTTCCTTCTCAATGGATGAAGGCCTTCTGAATTTTGATCCAAGAAGCCCGAGAAGCCCGAGATTTCTTTAGATATGTCTAGAAGGTTTACAAAGCCTTGTTATATATCAAGCATACTATTCCTTGTTGTTGGTCCGAATATTTCACAAGTCCGAGAGGTTTTGTTTCATCAATTTTTAACCCAATCAAAATTTGCTTCCTCTCCTCGGCCTTAAGCTTCCTTTCCTCGGTGTTGTAAAGTTCACGAGTTGTGAACTGTATCTTACTCTCTGTGATAGATGACTGAATTGGACGATTGTGAAGTGAAGTTCCAAGTTCATATATATATGAATTTCAACTTGAAGTGAAGAGATGTGACCTATGGAGGAAGCCGACTTGAGAGACAGGGTATAGGTCAGCTAGACTGTAAAAATAAGACATATGACTTTCAACCACATCAGAAATCAGAGATTAGGTCTTATTGGAGGTGCCATTTCAAAAGTTCCGATAATGTAGCGGATGCAATTTGATAATTAAATCGTTAACTTAAATCAATTCAGGTTTGCATATTGGAAATCAGAGCAAATCAAAGGTTATATGAAATCACATAACGAAGATCGAAGGTTTTGAGCGGTGACACAATAAAAACGTTGATATGATATTTCTTCGATATGGTTTTATTATATGCGTTATGTTATATTTTCATTTGTGAACTTTGGCTAAAAGGTTTCCAAAGTTTATTACTTCGACAATGGATTATTATTCAAAGGCCAGATTTAACTTTGGTTTAATATAAAAAGACTAAAGTCACACGATGATATATGTCATCAGGGATGTCATCAATTATAATCCTCTAATAGTGCAACATCCATCAAGCGTGCTTAAATTTCCATCAATGACAATTGTTGACCAGCAATCTCCCCCTTTGTCATTGACAGAAATCTTCTTTCTTTTAACATTATCTCCCCCTTTGACATCAATGGAAAATGGGGTGCCCAAGTACTCCCCCTATCAAGTTGCTTCTTGTCATGCTACTCCCCTTGTCATGGTGCTTCTACCCTTGTTGACGTGTTCTCTTAATGTGATGCAAGAGCAATGACCCCCATCTTTTGGCGAAGATATTCAAATGCTTCTCGTGGTAAGGGTTTTGTGAAGATATCTGCAATTTGCGCCTCTGTATTTACATATTCCAACTTGATATTCTGTTCAACAACTTGTTCACGGAGAAAGTGGTATTTGATTGGAATATGTTTGGTCTTTGAGTGCATTACCAGATTCTTTGAAAGATTAATGGCACTGGTGTTGTCACAATAGATGGTGATTTGTTGATTAGTCTCTATGTTGACATCTTTCAATGCTTCCTTCATCCACAATATTCGTGTACAACAATCTGTAGCAACTATATATTCGGCTTCAGCTGTGGAGAGAGATATAGAAGATTGTTTTTTGTTGAGCCAAGATACTAGACAATCTCCCATGAAGAATGCATTTCTGCTTGTACTTTTTCGATCATCTACGCTTCGAGCCCAATCAACATCAGTGTAAGTTGTCACAGTAAGAGTTGTGCTTTTGAAATACCATAGACCAAAATCAGGAGTACCTTTCAAGTATCTGAGAATTCTTGTCACAACCAACAAATGGGATTGCTTAGGAGCTGATTGAAATCTTGCCAACATTCCTACTGCTTGCATAATATCGAGCCTTGAAGTAGTTAAGTATAGAAGAGCTCCAATTATTGACTTGTAAAGAGTTACATCTACCGAGGGGGGTTCATCATATTTGCTCAATTTGCAATCTGTGGTCATTGGTGTGCTCATAGGTGCACATTCTTCCATCCCATATCTCTTAAGCATGTCTTTAAGGTATTTTGCTTGGGATATAAACATACTTGCTTTAGTTTGAGTTACTTGTAGTCCAAGGAAGTAAGATAACTCACCAATCATCGACATTTCAAACTCTTTCAACATATTTTGAGCAAATTCGTGGCTCATCCCCTCATCATTGTTGGAAAAAATCAGATTGTCAACATATACAAGAGTAACTAGCAGTTTTTCTTTGTCCATCTTCATGTAGCGATTGCTTCCTGCCACTCCCTTTTTGAAGCCTTGTTGTTGTAGATAATGATCCAATCTTGCCTACCAAGTTCCAAGAGCTTGTTTCAATCCATATAACGCCTTTTTCAACTTGCATACAAAGTCTTTTTCTTTAGCTAGGTCAAAACCTTCTAGTTGCTCCATGTAAACTTCTTCTTTTAGATCACCATTAAAAAAAGCGGAATTCACGTCCATTTGATAAAATTTGAATCCTTTTGAACAAGAAAATGCCAAAAACATCCTTATAGCCTCCATACGACCTACCGGTGTAAAGGTTTCTTCAAAGTTGATTCCTTCTATTTGTGAATAACCTTTACAAACAAGCCTTGCCTTATTTCTGATGATTTGTCCATCTTCATTCATTTTGTTTTTGAACACCCACTTGGTTCCAATTATATTTTTGTCTTTTGGACGAGGTACAAGTTCCCATGTTTCATTCTTTTCGATTTGGAACATTTCTTCTTCCATTACTTCCACCCAATGAGGGTCCTTACTAGCTTGAGCAAAGTTTTATTGTTCTACCATGGATAGTAAGGCAACATTATATTTTCTTGGTGTCTTAATCATCCTTCTTCGGGTTTCTATTCCATCATCTATGTTCCCAATAATCTGTTCTTCCGGATGGTGTTTTTGAACAAATTTTACTGTTGATGGAGTCTGAGATGGTTCCTTTTGATTTTATTGATCCTTTTCTTCCTTTGTTGTATCTTCTTCAAAATCTTCAAGAATAGAATCTTCTTCACAAATTTCAATCTCCTTTTTTGGGACTGCCTCATCAATCTTCACATCAATGCTTTCTACTATCTTTTGTAGTCGATTATTGTAGCATTTGTATGCTTTTCTCCTTGTAAAATATCCAAAAAATATTCCTTCATCAACCTGAGAATCAAACTTGCCTGGTGAGTCATCATTGATCTTCATAAAGCATTTACTTCCAATATTTTGAAGTATTTTACGAAACAGGTCTCCCTTTCCATAATTCATATGGAGTCTTGTCATTATTTGGTCTTAGTTGGGCCCTATTCAAGATATACACTACTTCCCCAACTGCTTTTCTCCAAAACTTGGCTTGTAAATCAGCTGCTAGTAACATTATTCTTTCCATTTCTTGCACGGTTATGTTTCTTCTTTCCACTACTCCATTTTGTTTAGGAGTTCTAGCTACGGAAAGTTCTCTTTTGATTGCATGCAGATCACAAAAATCATTGAATTCCTTTGAAGTAAATTCTCCTCCTCTATCTGTTCTAAGACACTTGATTTTTTATTCTTTTTCATTTTCCACAAGAGCTTTGAAATTCTTAAAACATTCAAATGCTTTGGATTTAAACTTTATAAAGAATACCCACATCATTCTAGTATAGTCATCAACAAGTAGAGCAAAGTACCTTTCGCCTTGTAGAGCTAGAGTTCTAGTTGGTCCACATAAATCTGCATGTATGATCTCCAAAGGTTTTGATGTTGAGAACTCCTTAGTTTTGAAGCAAGTTCTAGTCTTCTTTCCATGTTGACATGGGCCACACACAACTTGATCTAGCTTGAAAATTTTTGGAATGCCCCTTACTGTATTTGTTTTGCTGATATTAACCAAGTTATCAAAGTTTAGATCCCAATCGTTTGTGCCATAACCAGTTTTCATCTGCTCGACTCATATAGCATTTATCTTCTTGAACTTTACTCAAAATATATACGTTGTCTGGTGTTCTTATTCCTTTTGCCACAAGTTCTCATGAGGAGGAATTCCTTATCACACAATCTTTAGTACTGAAGACAACATTATGTCCTCGGTCACAAATCTAGCTAACACTTAAAAGATTGTGTTTGAGCTCTTCCACCAGTAGTGCATTTTGAGCTTTTCCCTTTCCATTAACAAGAGCAACAATCCCTTTTCCAACAATTTTAGCAAATCCACTTCCAAAAGATACATTTCCATCCTTCTTATTTAATGAGATAAACTTCTTTTGGTCACATGTCATGTGTCTTGAACATCCACTATCCACAAACCATTGATTTTCATCACTATGTGCACATAAAGCTAGACCACATTTAACAGTAGTGAGTTCCTCCATCTTCAATTCTTCTCTTTTGAATGAACAATTTTGTGTATCATGGCCATAATCATTGCATTTTGAGTAAACGAATCATACTTAGCCAAAGGATCAAAAGAATTGTTAGTCTTGATCCGTCCTTGTGCTTTTAGGCTATGTGGCTTGCTTTGATGATTGATCTTATATCTTGAAATATTATCCTTATGAGCTTTGTAATGCTTAGCTTGATCACCAAAGCTTTTACAATGAAAGCAATAACCAAGAAAGATTGTTTGATACTTGTTAGGATAGCCTTGACTTGATGTAGTATTCTTCCTTGGAGGTAACCTTCCTTCATTCCTTGGGTTGTTAAAGGTGGACCTTTGCTCTTGATGGGATGGCTTCTCCTCTTTTGGATGACTGTAAAGGATGTCAACATAACTTCTTTGAATTTTTTCATTTACATTCTCCTTTGTACTTGATGATTCTCCTTTGAAACCAAATCTAGACTTGTCATGTTGAGGTCTTTGAGTATTAAGGATGTTATCAAGATTTTGAGAGCTTTGCCAACTCTTTTTAATTTGATCCAACTCTTTTCTTAGGGAAACAATTTTAGCGTCACATTTTTCGCAGATTTCTTCTCTTTCTTTTAGTTTATTGTTCAAGAAATCTTCCTTCCTTTTTGCTTCCTCTTTTTCCACTTTGAGAGAAATGACCACCTTTCATAATTTCTCATTTTCTTCAATGGCACTCATTAGAAAATCATCCACACATCCTTCTTCATGTTCGGAATCATCTTCATTTATAAATGCCATAAATAATACTTAATTGCTTTCAGCATAGTCATCTTCTTCATGAGACTCACCATCATCTCTTTTGTGTAGAAAGGTATTTTTAGTTGATTTCTTCTTAGTAATCACAAATTCTTCTTCATCAGAGTCATCTTATTTGGAGAACAAATTCTTCTTGTTAAACCCTTTCTTTTTGAACATCTTCTTTTTATATTCATCTTCATCATCACTATCATGTTTACGAGGACATTTTGTAGCATAATGTCCTATACTTCCACATTTAAAACAAACGAGAGGATACTTACCTTTGAGCTTGGACCCTTTCCTTAGTTTCCTTATGAATTGAGCTAGTTCAAATTCAGTGTCAGAATCATTGTTGCTATAATTATAATTTCTCCCTTTCTTTGATGACCTTGGAGCTTTGAATGCAGTGTCCTTGGAGTTAGGGATTCCTTTTCTCATTTCATATGCAATGAGAATCCCATGAAGTTCGTCCATTTTTAGGTTATCCAAGTCCTTCATTTCTTCTATGACACTGACTTTAGAATCAAAATGTTCAAGAAGTGATCTTAAAACCTTTTGGACAACCGTGCTTTCTTCAACAGTTTCACCTAAACCTGAGTGAATTGGCAACTTCATCTACTTGGAGGAAAAAGGCTACAATATCTTCTTCGTCATCCATCTTAAGACTCTCAAATTGTCTTCTATGTGTTTGGAGTTTTGCCTTTTTGACCTTGGAGTCTCTATCATAGATAGTCATAAGCTTGTCCCACATTTCCTTGGCAGAATCATAGTTCATAACTTTTGTAAATTCTGAATAAGTAATTTCACTTGTTATGGAATTTAGTGCTTTGGCATTTTCGATATATACTTTCTAACCATCCTAATTTGTTCGTGGAGTAGCTAGAACTTTACACCCATCAGTAACTGATTGCCATACTTAAGGTCCAAGAGACATTAAATAGAATGTCATCCTACGCTTCCAAAAGCCAAAGTTTGTTCCATCAAATTGGAAATTTTTTCCTGAACCCTAATTCTTCATTGTGACTTAAGAATCCTTCTTCTAATTGTTAGGTTGATTATGAAGAAGCTAGCTCTGATACCAATTGTTGGAAACACTAAGAGGGGGTTGAATCAATATTTCTTTTCAATTGTTAAGATTACCAGTTAAGATTCTTCGCAATGGTAATTAGAAAAATAAACAATAAGGATTTTATTATAAACAAGTGAGGACACCAATCCTCTTTTACAAAAATTTGAGTACAATCATGTTTGAGGGCACCAATCCTACAATTCTTCCAGGCTCCAACCTGTTGCCAAGCACCAACTTGGACTTTTGTGAGGCTCCAACCTCTAGGACTCCAACCCTATCCTTTTCAAGGCTCCAACCTAATTTTTAGGGGCTCCAACCCCTAGGGCACCAACCCTTCAGTCTTCTTACTAAAGATAGAAAAGTTACTTGAATTTCCTCACAAATCTTGTTCTGCACTTCACTTGTCCATTAGCTCCAAAATAGCGAGTGCTTCACTGTCCAAGTTTCTCAATCCTTTATGTCCTTAGCTAGAAGATCATGATGAATGATGCCACTAGAGTCATTCAATTATTGTATATTCATCGATTTATCCTCCGAAGTTTCACTGCAATAGGTTTGAAAGATTGACCTTAAACTAATGCACTGTAGGTGTAACCAACTGTGAGTCTATGTAGATGATTTGAGCTAATGGTGAGCTCACTGTGGTGGGATCCAAGCTCTTGTAGTGGAGTCTGAGCTTACTGTGGAGGAGTTCGAGCTTCTATTGCTTATCCAAACGTTGTCCCACAGTCTTATCTTCAGCAAACAACTTACGTGCTCCTTTTATCACAAGTCCGAGTGTATGGTAGATCATTGTTGATGACAACCTCGCCGCTTCAATGGATGCGAGCCTTCTGATATCCTCGTCTCTTCTGGGTATTGTAGTAATCATTTTCTGTGTGAAATTGTCTCGGTTATTAACAGAATGCTCTGGATACTGATCATTTATGAATTCTCGACTAGTATCAGAACACTTTGGATACTGTTCTTTTACAAATTCTCAACTAGCGTCGGAATAATTCGTATACTGCTCGTTTACAAATTTTCGACTAGCATCATAATACTTTAGATATTATTCCTTCTCAATGGATGAAGGCCTTTTGAGTTACGATCCAAGAGGTCCAAGATTTCTTTAGATATGTCTAGTGTTGATTTGTGGTAGCAACGGATGTGCTCTAGCCATGAAAATTGGTGGAGAGGCTAAGGCACATAAGATCTCCAAAACCCATAAATCGTTTTGGGAAATTCCTTCCGGTTGGAGAGATATTCAAATACTTAATACTTTTAATGGAGTTCCTAAGTCTAAACTTAGAAAAATTAAAATATTAATGGGTATTAATATAAAACTGGGTGAGAAGGTTCTAAATGACGAGGATCAAGCCAAATCTAATCTTAGTCGTTGATTAGGGACTTAATCTCGACCGTAGAAGACTCAACAGGAAAAGTATAAGAGGAGGCTCAAGGGTCAGTTGGAGATACACCAGCAGATACTCAGTATCTAAAGGAAAATCGATTCTCAAAGAGAAGAAGATTGATTTCAGAGGGAGAGTTGCAGGGTGGAGGAAGAGGGGGGATTAGCAGCAGCCAAGGAGCTCAGAAGAAGTGACGCAGGGACTCTGAGAGACAACGCAGAGGAGACACAGGGATGACACATAGAGGGACCAGAGCCACGAAGAATGACGCAGCAGAGAAAGGAAGCTCTCCAGGGTGTCAGAAAGTCTCGAAGAAGAGTCTCAGGTGTTTTTCTCCTAGTGTCTATGCAAATTTCTCTGTAAAAGCGATTGTTGCTGAAGATTAATAAAACCCTCCTCTGTTGCACCGATTTTCCCGCATTGGGTTTTTCCAAGAATAATTGTCCAAAAATAATTGTGTTGATGTGATTGATTCTTGTGCATATATTTGTTTTTGTATAATGGTGTGATATCTGCAGTAGAATTTATTTTAATACTTACTGAAGGGATTTCATAAATAACTTATTGTGGACAATAAGTAGGTGAAAAAATCAGTTGTTGCAGTAACAGAATTTCTGTTTAGAAATTTTCACATGGTATCAGAGGAAAGATTCGGCAACAAGAAGGGAAAATCAATTATGGGTCAAGAACATGATGCAGAAGCATCCACTCAAGGAGACTCGTGCAAATTTTCAGAAGAATGCACAAGAGACAGAAATTACGATTATTCTATGTTGGCTTCCAGATTGGAAGAAGAAGTTGCTTGCGTAGCAAGCTCTGCCTTCTCAGAGGTTTGGTATACAGATAGTGGAGCTTCCTGGCATATGACAAGGATCCGAGAATGTTTTTCAGATTATCAAGAAGAAAGAATGATTTTTCAGATCACCATGGGGAATAAAGCAAAGTGTACTCCAGTAGGGAAAGGTACTATAGTTTTTCAAACAGAAATAGGAGAATCGTTCCGAGCTACCAATGTGCTACTTGTGCTAGGACTGGGGATGAACTTACTTTCTGTATCTCAACTTCAAAACAAGGGCTATGATATTTTCTTCATTAAGGAGAAAGTATACGTCAAACACCCGAGTTGGAAAAAGAAGGTCTAGATCGGAATCAGAAGTAACAAGTTGCAGCTAGAATCACCTAGGGCACTGATAGGCAGTAATGGAGACAAGGATTTGAATGAACTATGGCACAGAAGGATGGGACATTTGCACCATGGGGCTCTGAGAATTCTCAGAAAAACTGTAATAGGAGTTCCAAATCTTAGATTGAATAAGATGATATATGCATAGGGTGTACTCTGGGCAAGTATGCCAAAGCAATGTTTCCAAGAAGTAACAATAGGGCCAAGAGTGTACTAGGATTGGTACACTCAAACATCGACAGACCGATGTCCACAAAAGCTCTTAGTGGTGCTGAATACTTCTTCATCTTCATCAATGACCATTCCAGGAAGACTTGGATCTACTTTCTGAAAACCAAAGATGAGGTTTCCAGTCGATTCAAAGAGTTCAAGGCTCTAGTAGAGAATCTGACAGGAAAGAAGATAAAAGTGTTGCGCTCGGACAATGGTGGAGAGTATGTTGACAAGGACTTCACCAATTTTTATGCTAGGGAAGGCATTAGAAGAGAGTGGACAACTCCCTACAATCCAGAGCAGAATGGAGTAGAAGAAAGGAAGAACAGGACTATTGTGGAAGCAACTAGGGCAATGAAGTATGATCAGCATATGCCAAAATTCCTGTGGGCAGAAGCATGTAGTACAACAGTCTATGTCTAGAATAGAACTCCTGATAGGGCATCAGGCAAGATTACTCCAGAGAAGGTCTTAACCGGGAAGACACCTAAATTTAGTCATTTCAGGATATTTGGAAGTTTAGCATATTGTCGTATACCTGAGGAGAATAGGAAGAAGTTAGATCAAACTGCAGAGAAAGGATATCTTCTGCGATATAGCGAGAATGCTAAGGCATATAGAGTCTATCTTCCAAGGAGTAGGAAGGTAGTAGTATGACAAGATGTAAATTTCATGGAGGATAGAGCTTTCAAAAAATCTCGAGAAATGCCTTCCGAGGAGAAGTCAAAAGATGAGTTGTTGGTCAAACCACTTCAACCAACAGAAGCTAGTACCAAAAATTCTCCTTCAAAACAAGAGGAATCGCAGGAAAATAAAGAACTGACAGATGGGCCTACTACTAGAGTAAAAACGAGCCGAGAACTCCGACAAATTCTACGGGATGCAAAAGAATTCATTGGTGCACCCAGGAATAGTAAAAGAGAGCAAAGACAACTAGACAAATACTAGGCCTTAGTAGCTCAAGTTGGGGAACCATCCAGTTTTCAGGAGGTCGTTCAGCATCAAATATGGGTGGATGCGGTGGTGGAGGAATACAACTCTATAATGGTGAATGACGTCTGGGAAGTGGCGCCTAGGCCTCAGGACAGATCAGTGGTAGGTTCGAGATGGATCTACAAGATCAAATATAATGCAGACAACAGCGTGGAGAAATACAAAGCCAGGTTTGTGGTGAAGGGGTATGCTCAAAGGAAGCAATAAACTATGAAGAGACCTTCGCCCTAGTAGCCAAGTATACATTTATTAGAACCATGATATCTCTTGCAGCACAGATGGGGTGGGAGATTCATCAGATGGATGTCAACACGACTGTTGAAATTTCTAAGTCTAACTGTTAGAAATCCTTCATGTACTTTCTGATTTATTTCTGCCTACTTGTTATGTTTAATTAACAAGTTATTTACCACGTAAACACTGAAAATAAATACAAGTACATGCTCAACAAATTACAAATCATCAACTGAAGAAAAAACAAGCACATAAGTGACACCGTTGTTTTTGGACCAATGTCCTCGGAAAAACCCAATGCAAGAAAACCAGTGCAACTATCTGAGGGTTTTATTATTAGGCAGTTTCAGAATACAATCTGGGTGCCAAACTAGCTCACCCAACAGAGAATGATCTCGGCAGTAGTACCTCTCAATCGGAAACAGATATTCCAGCTAAAAACCTTGGATGAACAATCCCACAACTCTCAACTCCAATCTGCCCCACAAATTCTCCAATGTCTGCCTCTAGGGACTGTGTCAGCCTCTCTGGCCCAGCAGCAGCCCAGCATCACCCCAACTCGCCTTGTGTCAACCTATGGAGGCACTGCGTCAACCTCTAGAGCTTCTACGTCACCCACGCTCGCTCTCTCTAGCACTGCGCAGCTCTTGGCTGCCTCTGCATGGGCCCTAACTAGCTCTGCATGGCCTCTAGCTGGCTTTGCGTCCCTCTCTCCTACCTTCTGCGCCGATGCTCCTGGTACCCTCTCTGCCTGCGTGGCCTCTAGCTGGGTTTGCATCCCTCTCTCCTACCTTCTGCACTGATGCTCTTGGTACCCTCTCTGCCTCTCTGCTTCTGTATTCACTGCCCCTCAGCTGCAACTCTGATCACTCCTTTGATTTCCTCAGCAAGCCCTGGCCCAGAAAATCGAAGTCTTGATCAACTCGGTGTGTTCTCCAAGTGACGCTCAAGCCTCCTCTTATACTTTTCTCGTTGACAATTCAACGACAAAGATTGAGTCCCTAATCAACGGCTAAGATTAACTCTGGCTTGATCCTTGACTTTTGGACCCTTCTAACACAGTTTTATATTAATTCACATTAATATTTTATTTTCGCTAAGTTTAGACTTAGGGACTCCATTAAATATATTAATTATTTTAATATCTCCCAAACTATTTAGAATCTACCCAAACCATATTGAAGATCTCATGTGCTTTAGCCTCTCCACCAATTTTCGTGGCTAGAGCACATCCGATGCTACCCCAAATCAACACTCCCTGTTAGTGAGGACTGTGCTCTAGTAATACTCTTCACTAAGCATCACCATGATCATCCGACATCAGTCCCAGTGCTGATGTTAGAACCGCTGCCCAACATCCTCTATACTGTTGCATCATGTAGTGCTACACATGGCCCTACCACTGCCACAACTGCATCCATACGACAATCCCTCTCATCATGCTGCATCGTGCTGCCCATAGCACTGCATTGCTAACTGTTGCACTGCAACTCAGTTATTGAGAAGTAAGTAACTGATCTCCCAACTCTGACATCTCTGTCAGGCTAGAGACACCCACGATGCTGAAACTCCTTCTGTCGCTAACAAGTGCTCCCTCTCTGACCTCTTCGCTGCTACAACAACTCCATGCACCTCTCACTATTTCCTCACACTAACTTGGGACTCCTGCACTATAGCTCCCTTTGTCACTCCATCTGCATCTGTCTCTACTGACATCCGCCAGTACTGCTACTCCTCTTTCGGGCTTCTGTAGCAAGGTATAATCCAAGAGGCTGGGTACCTCGAGGATCCTGCCCCTCATCGACTTTAATCGATCTAACTACAGCTCAATGTCTCCCCACTTCCTCTCAAGTGACGTGTGAGCACTCATGGCGCAATCATCACCTGTCTCCACTTCCTTCTCCGCCCTTGTTAGTGCAGCCTTGGTCTCAGAAGCCTCTCCCTTGCTCTTCTTCCATGGACACTGGCTCACATAGTGACCCAGTTCCCCACAGTGGAAGCATTTGACCTTGGAGAGGTCCTTTCGTTTCTCCCGCTTTCCCTCAAATGTTAGGGCAGCATCCTCCTCTTCCTCCTTGATTCTGACCCTGTTGCCGCTGCTTCCTGCCTTGGTCAGCCTTCTGATCTCTTCTTGGCGAAGAGCCCGCCCACAATTCCTCCCAATCTAGAAGGATTGGCCTACCCAGTATGCTTTGGACAAACACCTCTCAGTGTTATGAGACTGCGTTTAGGGCTGTCCTCACCATCAATTCTTGATCCGGAGTGGCCCCTATGGAAGTCAGCTGATCTTGGATCTCCTTCAATCGACCGAGGAAGGTGTCGATCTGTTCTCCGTTCTGCATCTAGTATGACCGCAACTCATTTTCTAGTAGCATCTTCCTTTGCACAAAGTATGCTGATACAATTTTGTCAGGGCCTCCCACATTGCATCGTCGTTTCCATTTCGGCAATATGTGGTACTACATGGTCCTTGACCCCGTCAAGGATGATGCTCTTGGCCCTCGCCATTGCCTCTTCATACTTGTTGTTCTCAATCGGTTCAACTAGGATTGCTATCATCTTCAAGGCGAAGTGTTTGAGACGATTCCTATCTAGAATGAACAAGATTTTGGCCTTCCAGACTACGAAGTTTGAGGCTCCACCCAATCTGTCCTGGTCTCTTACTTCGTTCACTACCATTTCGCTGCTCCTCTACTTCCCTTCTGGAAGTTCTTAGTGTGACTCCCTCTGAGCCTTGATTTCCCTCCTGGAAACCCCTATTCCAATGTCGAGATGCCCTCACTCCGATCGTTAGTGCAACTGCACCACTAATCCGGATTTCTTGGCTAGAAATCCTCAATAGCAACTCTCTCCTCCTTGGTCTTACCTTGTTAGGTATCGTTCTGACCACAATACCCCACCAACTTCACTCCGCAGCTTACCCACAACTTCCTATGCCTCAACAAACTGAAGGTTAGAGCTTCTAGGCTCTGCGCAATCCTGGCACCAGCAAAATCCGCACCTCCTGGCCACGGGCATCAATCCTTCCTGACTGAGAAAGATGACCGAGCACTGCGTAGGTCAGGTTTGCTCCCTTCTGCCACTGCGTTGATCCTCCTCCCAGCTCAAACTTGATGATGCAAGCACTACATCACCCCTCCCTTGTTGCTTCACCGCTAGGAACAGCTTCTGTCACTCGGGACAGTTGCTTCTGCTGCTGCTGCTCTGCTCGGCTGATGCCCTCAGTTCTCCTGTGATCTGCAACCACACTCTGATACCATGTTAGAATTTCTAAGGCTCACTATTAGAAATCTTCATGTACTTTCTGATTTATTTCTGCCTACTTGTTCTATTTAATTAACAAATTATTTACCATGTAAATACTGAAAATAAATACAAGTACATGCTCAACACATTATAGATCATCAACTGAAGGAAAAACAAGCACACAAGTGACACCATTTTTTTTGGACCAATGTCCCTGAAAAAACCCAATGCGGGAAAACCGGTGCAACTATCAAAGGGTTTTATTATGAAGCAATTTCATAATACAATCTGGGTGCTAATTCGGCTCACCAAATACAGAATGAACAGTACTACCTCTCAGTCCGAGACAGATATTCTGGCTAAAAACCCTGGATGAACAATCCCACAACTCTCAGCTCCAATCTGCCCCATGAATTCTCTAGCATCTGCCTCTAAGGACTGCATTAGCCTCTCTGGCCCAACGTCACCCCAACTCACCCTGCGTCAACCTTTGGAGGCACTACGTCAGCCTCTAGAGCCTCTGCGTCACCCACGCTGGGTCTCTCTAGTACTATGCAGCTCCTGGCTGCCTCTGCGTGGGCCCTGACTAGCTCTGCGTGGCCTCTACTTGGCTCTGCGTCCCTCTCTCCCGACTTCCGCGCTGATGCTCCTGGTACCCTCTCTGCCTCTCCGCTTCTGTATTCACTGCCTCTTAGCTGCAACTCTAATCACTCGTTCGATTTCCTCAGCAAGCCTTGCCCCAGAAAATTGAATTCTTGATCAACTCGGTGTGTTCTCCAAGTGACCCTCAAGCCTCCTCTTAAACTTTTCTTGTTGACAATTCAACGGCCGAGATTAAGTCCCTAATCAACAACTAAGATTAACTCCAGCTTGATCCATGACTTTTGGACCCTTCTAACACAATTTTATATTAATTCACATTAATATTTTATTTTTGCTAAGTTTAGACTTAGGGACTCCATTAAAAATATTAATTATTTTAATATCTCCCAAACTGTTTAGAATCTGCCCAAACCCTTTTTGGGTATTGGAGATCTCATATGCTTTAGCCTCTCCACCAATTTTCGTGGCTAGAGCACATCTGGTGCTACCCGAAATCAACAACGACATTCTTGAACGGGGTAATAGAAGAGGAGGTATACATTGAACAACTAGAAGGCTTTGAGACACATGAGAAGAAATTTCATGTATGCAGATTGAAGAAAGCCTTGTATGGGCTCAAACATGCACCTAGAGCATGGTATGGTTGAATTGATGGCTACTTGCAAAAGATGGGGTTCGTCAAGAGTGATGCAGATCCTAATTTCTACTATCTGGTTGTAGAGAATGAACCTCTAGTCCTAGTATTATATGTGGATGATCTCTTCCTGATAGGATCATCCAGGCTCATCAAGGACTGCAAGAAGAATCTAGCCACAAAAATCGACATGAAGGATTTAGGACAGATGTATTATTTCCTGGGGTTGGAAGTTTGGCAGCAAAAGGGTGAAATCTTCCTTGGACAAGGGAGATATGCTATAGAAATCCTGAAGAGATTCAGGATGCAGGACTGTAGGCCTATGGCTACTCCAATGATCACAAACTGGAAGAAAATTGATGCATCAGAACATAGGATCCCTAATGTATCTGGTCAATATCAGGCCAGACATATGTTACGCTGTCAACACCCTCAGTCAGTTCATGGTGGAACCTAAGAGGGCACATTAGGCATCAACCAAACATGTTCTCAAGTATATACAAGGAACAATCGAGCATGGACTATTGTACACCAGAGGCAATGATATCAGGCTGAGTGGGCTCATTGATGCAGATTGGGCTGGAAGTTTAGTAGATCGGAAAAGTACCATTAAGTATTGTTTCAGCATTGGATCGGGGATGACTTCTTGGTGTAGTAGGAAACAAAAATCCGTAGCTCTAAACTCAGCTGAAGCAGAATATATGGCTGCTAGCACAACTTCATGCGAAGCCATATGGCTTAGAAAATTGGTCGTGAACCTATTCAGTAGAAGGATGGACGCGACCAAGATCATGTGTGATAATCAGAGTTGCATCAAGCTCTCTGAGAATCCAGTATTTCATGATCGGTCGAAGCACATTGATATCAGGTGTCACTTTGTCAGAGATTGTGTCCAACGAGGAGTAGTACAGTTGAGCTACAATCCTACAAGAGAATAGGTGGCGGACATCCTCACCAAGGCCCTAGGAAGAACAAAAGTTCATTTATTTCAGGGAGAAGATGGGGATGGTAAAGAATCCATTTTAGTAGTAGAAATGGATAAGTGTCAAGTGTTGTGATGCAGCAGTTAGAAGTGCTATGTGCAACATATGGATAGGGAGTTGCAGTACAGATGTAGTAATGGCAATGTTAGTGTCATGTGCAGCAATACAAAATGCAGCAGTGCAAACGGTGTGAGGCATCGGGCTAAGAATTTAGCACAGGTACCGGTGCGGAAGGCTCAGTGTGATGTTTCATTGATGGAGCATTACTAGAGCACATTCCTTGATAAGAGGGAATGTTGATTTGTGGTAGCATCGCATGTGTTCTAGCCATGAAAATTGGTGGAGAGGCTAAGGCACATAAGATCTCCAAAACGCAGAAATCATTTTGGGAAATTCCATCCGGTTGGAGATATATTAAAATAATTAATATTTTTAATGGAGTTCTTAAGTCTAAACTTAGGAAAATTGAAATATTAATGGGTATTAATATAAAACTGGGTGAGAAGGTTTTAAATGACAAGGATCAAGCCAAATCTAATCTTAGCTGTTGATTAGGGACTTAATTTCAGTTGTTGAAGACTCAACAGGAAAAGTATAAAAGGAGGCTTGAGGGTCAGTTGGAGATGCACCAACAGATACTCAGTATCTCAAGGAAAATCGATTCTTAAAGAGAAGGAGATCGATTTCAGAGGGAGAGTTGCAAGGTGGAGGAAGAGGGGGGATTAGCAGCAGTCATGGAGCTCAGAAGAAGTGACGCAAGGATGCTAAGAGACAGCGCACAGGGAGACGCAGGTATGACGCAAAGAGAGACTAGAGTTGCGTAGAGCCATGCAGAATGACGCAGGGTTGATGCATTAGAGAAAAGAACCTCTCCAGGGTGTCAGAAAGTCTCGAAGAAAATTCTCAAGTTTTTTTCTCCCAGTGTCTGTAAATTTCTCTGTAAAAGCGATTGTTGCCGAAGATTAATAAAACCCTTCTCTACTGCACTAGTTTTCCCACATTGGGTTTTTCCGGGGACAATTGTCCAAAAATAACTGTGTTGACGTGAATGATTCTTGTGCATATATTTGTTTCTGTATAATGGTGTGATATCTACAGTAGAATTTATTTTAATATTTACTTAAGGGATTTCATAAATAAGTTATTGGGGATAATAAGTAGGAGAAATAAATCAATTGCTCCAATAATAGAATTTGTGTTTAGAAATTTTCACATCTAGAAGGTTTACAAAGCCTTGTTATATATCAAGCATACTGTTCCTTGTTGCTGGTCCGAATATTTCACAAGTCTGGGAGATTTTGTTTCATCAATTTTTAACCCAAAATTTTAAATTATTGAGGAAATTTGAAATTTTCAATTAAATGCATTTTAATTAATTCAAAAATTAATTTTTTAATTAATTTCCTCAAAATTTTGACTTTGACTTAACCCCAGGGACCAAAGGCTTAAAATTTAACAAAATAATTAATTTACCTTAGTCCCTAAACCTCCTAAACTTTAATTTTTTAAGGACCAACGAATTTTACCTTTAGAGAATTTAAATTTACCTAGGACCTAGAATTAATCAAATTTATGGCTTAGGATTTTAATTAATTTTGGCCAAAAAATTTAATTAATTAATGTATGAGGGGATAAATTATTTTTCCAACCCTCGAGACATTTTACATCATGATTTTTACATTTCTTATATTTCAAGGGGGAAAACCCATTTGCAAAAGACCCTCACAGACTACCCAGTTCTGCGACACAAAATATAATCTAGCAGATCAAACAATTTGTAATAAAATAACCTTACCAAATAGTTAGGATTATTCCCAAATCACTTTTACATAGACTCGATCTAGAACACTAGGACTCCCCTGAGATCCCAGTGACAAAATCCATTCCGACTTTGGGGTAAGGATATAGGAAAACTCTGCTAACCATCCGAGAATGGATCGGTGAGACAAAAACCTCTCGGAATGTAGATCGTCACCAGAAAAGTAGGTTTACCTAGGTAATTACATAGACGACACAAATTTTTTGAGATTATTTACATTATACACATACAAAATGGGTTTACATTATAACGATCCTCAGGCTGACAATGATAGCTGAATGGCAAGAACACATCGATCAGGCATTATCCTTTTTGCGAAAAAAGGGGGTGTACTGTTATGGGTCATTGACACGTAGTGGTCAACGGTACACATACTTTGTATGTACAACTACAAGCATCCACGAAACTAGGATGAGAGCCTTCCCTATGTGCAACACAACTATAATAGAGCTCTCCATAGCTCGACTGGTCACAGTCCCTTTTAAGTGGGTCTGGGATTTCAACCATTATGTCCAATTAATGTTGCCATGCCTCATGCGACTACATAGACAAAATCGACACATGTACAGTCTGAGGCTGATAAAGCAACCAAGTTTATTGAACGCATCCAACACATCCGCTAGCAGGTTCACGACATCTTGGAGAAGCCCAATGCCAAATACAAGCAACAACATGATCAACATTTGGTGTTGCATAAGTTTCAGTTGGGCAACAAAGTTTGGTTGCATTTGCAAAAAGAACGTCTTGTTGGAGCCCATCGGAAGATCCAACCACTCTGATTGGGCCTTACACCATCACGAAGGTTATGGGTGGCAATGCTTTCAAGCTCAGTATTCCCCTATTCCTTGGCCTACACCCAGTGTTCAATGTTGACCGCCTTCTGCCATACTTTCCACCATTGTTGGACACATCAGGCATTGCAAAACAACTAATACCAATAGAGCTCAACCAAGATTGCATGGAACAAGCCACAACTGATCGGACTATGGACACAGATCAAGATCACTCGCCAACAAAAGATCCAACTGTATCCGGTTGTCAAAGTTGGCCAACTCCTACACCAAGGCAAGTTGCTCACCAGGGACCAAGTTCAGCAGAAGTTTCCCCATCTCATGGAGACACTCAATGCAATGGGGACCATTGCTTCCTAAGGGGGAGGAGTGATCCAGGTGGATATAGGTGGCCACCCGCCTATTCCACTTGGACCCCCACCATTGTTTCTTTCAGTTTCCTTAATTGTAGCACCGCTTACTATTTTTGGCAATTTTTCAAGTCTCCTAATTTTTCAGGTTAAGATAAGGGAACAAGAGTACCGTCAAACCCTTCCTTCTTCCAAGTCTCCTTATTATCCATGCCCAAGTGTGCCCAAGAAAAACAAGCATAAACACCCAATTACATAATGAAAAATCATACCTTTGAGATTGGATTGCCCACCTTCAAACATACAATCATGACAGATGAGCAAGGGTACACAACAACTGGCTCAGGTGGCGTAGAAAGGTAGCACATCAAAGCTATCAGGTGGCTGGTAAAGTGATGTTGGCTACCGGTTGAAGACAAATCTAGGAGAAAATTTCTCCTATGGGGTCACCCACTAGTGGTGGGTAACAATACACATTGCCCTGTTTGTGCTAGGTAAGCCCTGTTCTTAAGTTGAGTATCCCCACTAAGCCTATCCTTGTCACCTCCAAGCCTTACAATAGTTCTACTTGGATTCTCATTCACGTACTATTTCTGGAAGTAGCTTGAGATTATTATTATTTTCTTATTGTGTTCATGATATAGAAACAGTGTTCAATATACTCTTATCACCTTTAGATGATTAGGTACAACATCTACAATTCCATTAACCATTAAGGATTATTTTACCACATTAAAATAATTTCATTTGATTTCCCAACATTGGCTATATTTGGCCTCAGTCTCTAGACTATTGTAGACTCACTTTTTACAAAGGATCTTTAGTAGTAGAATCTTTAATTATTTACTTATATTTTTTTAAAACCAAGACTTCTAGCCACCATAGCACTTGTATTCAGAAAGACTAATGGACACTATAACCGACCTTAAAGGTAAGGTCTTTTAGAAAAACAAACATTTTATTGATAAACTTTATATTATTTCTTCATAAAAATAACCATATATTTATAGTTCTCTCTAATTTTGAACATTCTTTGCAAATGCATCCCTTTCTTACAAACCTGGATAGAGGGCATCCATCACAACCCATAAAAACACGCCCTTGATACCTTTTTTCCAAGATAACCTTGCATAAGGAAGCTGCATCCTGCATTGCCAACAAATTTCAGGGATCTATGTTAGCACACAGTTGAAAATAATAATAAACAACGACAATGATAATACATTATACATCATAAATATTACTAAAAGCTTTACTTCTACATGAGGACCACTGGCATGCCTCCACTGTTCAACTGGGAGACGAAACTTGAACACCTCAATCAAATTTTGAATTTAATGGCTTTTACTAGCTTGAATAGTCTAGATAGTCAAATTTGTAATTACGTGCACTTTGACTTCTTTGGTAATATTATATAAATATTTCAACATAGTTGAGGGTAAAGAAATGCCTTTTGAAGCAATAAGGAGAAGAAAAGTTTGATCTAATACTTTCAGCAATATGATTGCACATACAGTGAGAAAGACAGACTTGGAATCATCAAAGCAAATGTGCATACAATGTCCAAGGTACTAGCTTATGTCTACTTGTGATAATCACTACTTTATGGGTTGCTAAACTAGAACAACATTAGTGTACAAGAAGCATAATGCATATACAACACTACAATATTCACAATAGCCCATAATATCCACAATAGAATATAAAGACACATAACACAAGTATATAATAGAACATAGAATTATATCATTAAGGCACTGCCTTGTAGAATAACTATTATAGATCCATCTTATCTCCTATCTCCAAATCTATCATGAGTTGAGAGGGATCAAATCCTTCAATGTGAAACCATTTTTAGAATATATAGGCACTGTTACCTATTACTTGCTTAGTTGTACCTAGAAAATAAAGGAGAACTCCATTGCCCAATGGACAAGACACAAGTCAAATTTTCGATTCTAAAAGTCCTATAGGGCAATTTTTCCCCTCTTCTCTACTCTTCTCTCTTCTTTCTCTATGAAATCTTCGTGCCCCATGGGGAAATTGTAAAAATGGTCACTAGCATGATGAACTTATGTAAAAGCCTTAGACCCTTGGGGCCTGGTTACTAAGGAAGTTGCTCCAGAGTGTTTTTTTGACTTAATTAATTATTTTTCTTTTAAACGACAAATAATTAATTGAGTTTTCTCACTCGCATCCTGAAAATCAGGAGTGTGTCTTAATGACTAGGCCTTGAGTGTGTTTTCTAAGTCTACGGTCAATTATATTACCATGTTAGGCATTATCTTGAGTCTCACGGGCATTAGCTTTTTGTAGGAATTTTTAATAATTACCAATTTCTCATAAGACAAGAAATTTTAATTAAAATTTATGTAACAAATGAATATGTGGTACTAGGAAGACTCATATGGCATGTAGGTACTCATTTTTCATGCTCAGAGTACCAACATTACCTTAGTACCCACTTTGGGGTGGAAAAGATTTATTTTTCTTCATCAAAAATCAGGATATTAAATAACTGGGAACATGTCGAAAACATGTTTCTAGTCAACTAAAGCTCTCAATCACTTGAGAGGAGTGAGTAGGCACTCAAGAAACAATTAAATGCTGAGTTGAAGTCAAGATAACAACGGAAAATTGGAGGTCGAGTTTGCTGCCAACAAGGTCGAGTTGACTTGCAAGAAAGTGTGAGTTAAGGGGGGTCGAGTCCACTCACGAATTGACTCATGAGTTGTCAAATGGATAACACCGAGTTGAAGGGTGAGTCAAGACAGTCAAGTGGCAAGGCCACTCACACCCCTCCCTTGAACTTTGACACTTGCAGTGTGAAAATTCTATCACTGCAACATCTGATTTACTTTTCCTACTTATTCTTCAACAAGCTATTTATGAAATTCCTTTAATAAACATTAAAATAAATTCTGTTGCAGATATCACGCCGTAATATAGAAACAAACACATGTACAAGAATCAACACATTGACACAGATATTTTGGACAATAGTCCCCGGAAAAACATGTGACAATACGCTAGGCAACCAAATATCCCGAAGTGACTGACATTTGGCCTCTTCCCGGTGAAGGCCTCCTCAGGAGTCATTTGCCAAGCACTCTATGTGGGACCCTGTTTTGAATATAAATTGTTGTACCGCATGCCTCTACCCATAGATAGTGTGGGAGATCTTGGTCATACAACATCGCTCTTGGTACCTTTGAAATAGAACGATTCTTTCTCTTAGCAACCCCATTCTGTTGTGGGTTGTAAGGAACTGTCCACTCTCTCCTGATTCCTACCTTGGTACAAAACTCATGGAACTCCTTGCTGGTGTACTCACCTCCATTGTCTAACTGAAGAGTCCAAATCTTTCTACCTATCGCATTCTTCACTAAAACCTTAAAGTCCTAAAAGCAACTGAATGCCTCATCCTTGTCCTTCAAGAAATAGATCCAGGTCTTCCTGGAGAAATCATTAATAAAGGTACAAAAGTACTCATAACCTGTGAGAGACTTCGTCGACATCGGCCTACATATGTATGAATGCACAAGGCCTAAAATCCCATGCGATCTACTGTCACTCCTTGGAAAGGCTGCTTTCGCAAACTTCCCCAACATACATCATCGTGCTCACTGCTCACCTCTGGAACACCTGTCACCATCTCAAGAAGCAATCTAAGTGCTCCATGATGAATATGGTCCATCCTCCTATGCCATAGCTTCCCCTAATCTCATAGACTGTTGTTGCTAACTAGTGCCTTGGGTGTATCCATTTGCAACTTGTATAATCGGTCAGTCCTCACCCCAATTGCTATAAGTGACCTTCAATCCTTGTGTCGTAACAACACTCCAGCCCCTCTAAAGATGACATTGTAACCTTTTCCATGAAGGACTAATACGAAGATCAAGTTCATCCCCAAGCCTATCACATGAAATCCATCGTGGATGGGTATATGCTTGTCATTCTCCCTCTGAAATAGGACAATCCCTCATGCTACAAGAGTGCACTTGGACTTGTTCCTCGTCTAAATCTGGAACTTGATGTCCTCCTCCTTGTAGCTGGAGAAGTACTCTAACTCCTGTCATATGAAATAATGCTCCACTATCTATGTACCAGACACCCTGTGAAGTTGAGCTAGATATGCAAGTGATCAAATCAAACTCTTGATCCATCCTACTGGAGAGTTCATCTGCATTAGTTGAAGCTATAACTTGCTTCTTTCCCTTCTTTTTCCTCAATGGGCAATCGCTAACATATTGGCCAAACTTGTGACAACCATAACACTTGACTTTAGATAGGTCCTTCTTCTTCTTCTCCTCTTTTGAGCTTGGTCCCTTACTAGAACCCTTCTTTGACTTTCCTTTCCCTGAGGAGGCAATGTTTTCCTGCTCCCTCAACCTTTGACATCTTGCCACTATTACTACTCCCACTAACCAAGCTGAGACTGAGCTCTTCCTGAGTGAAGTCGCTCCAAAGGTGTTCCCAATCCGGAAGTTTATCTCTCCAATTGATCACTTAGATGAAAACACTCCACTCCTTGATAAATCCATTGAGTGTTATTTGCACAACCTCATCATCATTGGGATTATCACCCACTGCAGCTAGCTCATCTCTAGCAAGTCAAACTCTGGTGAGATATGAAGTCACGTCTTCTCCCTTGTTCTGCTTCATGGTCCTCAACCTCTCTTTGAGAATCAACTTCCTATTTTCTGTAGGATCCTGATACAATTTTATGATGGCATCCCACATTTCCTTTGTTTTCCCTCTCTCTACAAAATGTGGAACAATATGATCCCTAACTCCAAGAATCATCCTCTTCGCTTTGGCAATCTCCTTCTTATAGGTGGCCAACTACTATGGATATGTCGGTATGACAACAATGTTCTTTGCAAACTCCTTCAATCCATATTCATTCAATAAGAACGACATCCTGGCCAAATGCCAAAGTTGGAGGTATTGAATTTGTAACTATGGTTGGTCTTCATACTGTACTTTTGGTCACTTAATGTAATTGTATGTGTCATTGTAAAGCATATCTATAAATGTCTGAGTCAGAGAAACTTATCTTTAGTCAAAGTCCCATTGCAACTTTTAAAAGGTAAATTTTGAATTTTTGAAATGTAATTTTTGGCTCCAAAAATTGACAAGTCGGCTTCCCTCCAAGTCAAGTCGGCCTTGGCCAAGAGATGTCTATTCACCCTAGACAAACTACTATATAAATGCAGTTGGAGCTCCTCATTTGGCAGATTCACATTCTTCTCTCAAGACAACTTATGGTAAGGTGAAGGAGGTCAAGAAGGCAGAGGAAGGAAAAAGAAAGAAGGCCAAGTTTCACTCTCTCCTCTCTCATTAACTCGCACGTGTGGATAGAAGTCTCTATTTGTGATTCGCATCTTTCTGGGGAAGCAACTTTAAGAGGGTAGAAATTTTCTAGGTTACTGGGCAGCTTTAGGGGGGCGAAATTCTAGGCTATCAGACAATTTCTGGGAGGCTGAAATTTCTAGATCAATAGGCAGAACGAAGTGCAAGATCAGTTTGGGTGACTTGACTTGGAGGAGAAGACCAGGTTTGACCATAGGTCTTGGTGTGTCTCTTATTGAACATAAATAATTTCTCTATTGAAAAGGTTGTTTGATTTTTACCCGTAGTGGGTTTTCCCAGGGTAAATCTTATCTCTCTTTTGTGCATTGTGATCTTTAATGATCTATTGTTGAATTTCTAAAGTATAATTGTTGAATGATATATTGAAATAAGTTAAAAGGCAATCTACATCAAAAGTAATTATCAGAATCTCAAAAATATTGTGTTGACCTTAATTGCACTAGAAAATCAACATGGAATCAAAGCTTTGGTCACGAAAGGAAGGTATATTGAGATCACTTATGCAGAAACCCTAGAGAGAACATCTTATTAAAGTCCTTGTATATTGGCTCATATGGCTTCCTCTATGAAAATCGAAAACAAGCTAGAGGGAGCATCAAACTTCAGAGCCTGGAAGGTCAAAATAGATCTTATACTTGTAGAATTGAGGCTTCTATGATCCATCATAATTGTAAAAAGAGCTTCTGCGTAAATCACATCAAAAATATCATTGCCGACGCGTTTCGAACCAACCAATGTGGTTCATCGTCAGGCCGAGTTGAAGGAACAGATCTGGCCTAGCAAGTTAAATAGACTGAGCAGAGACTCCTACAGCTACTTAATGGCTATATTTGACTTTGGACCTAGGTCATAATTATATTAATGAAATTAATTCAAATTATTATTTTTCCTAATATTGAGTTAATAATATAATATTTTAATTCCTTGAAATAAGAGAAATTAGGTAATATTGGTAAATATAATCCAATTATTAATTTCTATGACATTAAGTCATAATATAATATTATTAAAGGAAATTTGTAAAAAAATTTACGATTGAGTTGATAATTTTGAAATAACGGCTATATTTGACTTTGGACCTAGGTCATAATTAATGAAATTAATCTAATTATTATTTTAATCATATAATATTTTAATTCCTTGAAATAGGAGAAATTAGGTAATATTGATAAATATAATCTAATTATTAATTTTTATGTAATATTGATAAATATAATCTAATTATTAATTTAATAATATAATATTATTAAAGCGAAATTTATTTGTTTAAATAAATTAATGGTTATTAAAAATTTTTTTACTTATTGAATTAATAATTATGGAAGAATAATTTAGGTTATATATTTTATTAAATCTAGTCCTATAATATTATATTTCTATAGATAAGAGATATTAGGAATAAAAATAGATGAGCGAATATTAAAGGAATTTTAATTTGCTTGAATAACTGAATATTAATGGGTATTTAAAAATTATTTCCTTAGAAAGAAATAGTTTTAAGTTATATAAGTAATTGTATAATCATCTTAAGTTAATATTATATATGATAAATCTATATAAGTTATCATTATACTACTTAACTAGATCCAATACTACATCATAATTAGGATATACTAATCACACTAACCTAATGAATTAAAAATAAACTTCAAAACTGGAAAAGGAACTATATCAAGGAAAAAATAAATTCGATTAATACTTAAAACGAAAAAAGGCCCTCAACAGATACTGGAGGAATCAAAAAAGAGAAGAACACAACGCTGTCAACAAGAAATAAACTCGAAAGGACTAAACCAAACACACACAGATAAAGCACCTAGGATGACCAGAGGAGCGGGGGCGGAGGGGGGAAAGAAACCCTAAGACGACAGGGCGGGGATCCAACTTCGACTTACCTTCCAACCATCATCTCTGTTGAGATTGATGGGTCTTCGCTCAATTTCAATAGCTTCCCTTAACTTGCGATGATGGAATCGATCTACCCTCGCAATGACTTTGGCCTCCTCTATGCAGACATGATGCTTAGTCTTGTCCGCATGCTCAGCTAAAGCTGAGGACTTAGTTCTTCCATGCCTCAGGTCCGCTGCATGCTCACAAATTCTCTGGTGGATGGAGCGCCCCGTTTCCCCTATATAGGGTGTCCCACAAGAGAAGGAATCAAATAAACACCCTTCATGTCTTTGGGGTTAACAGGATCCTTCACAGACCGAAGGGAATTACGAATGGTTTTGAGGGGCCTGAAGGTTGAGGGAATATCAAACTTTCTAAGGATCCGAGCAATCCTATCCGTGGTCCCTTCGATATAAGGAAGATGGACACCTGGATGACGCTCCTTAGGCTCTTTCTTAATAAACGCTTTTTTGGAAGCTGTAAGGAAAGCCTTCCGACCAAGGTGCCTACTATAACCATTATTCACAAAGACATCAAGGAGGTGGGTTCTCTCTCTATCCAGGTTTTCATTATCCGAAATCCTGAGGGCACGCATAGCCAAGGTGTTAAGAACACCCATCTTTTGAGCAGGGAAATGATGGGAATCAGCGTGAAGATACTGCTCTGTGTGTGTCTTCTTACGGAACACTGCGTGGGAGAGAGAACCGTCCTTCTTCCTAGAAATGAGAATATCCAGGAAAGGGAGGCTGCCATTAACTTCCTTTTCCATGGTGAACTTAATAGCTGAGGACTGGCTGTTGAGGTGATCCAGGAAACCATCCAGCTCCTCATGGCCATGGGGCCAGATGATATTAGTGTCATCTACATATCTTTTCCACAGCTTCGGAAGGAGACGGGCCGAGGCAAGAGCCTTGGCTTCGAAATCTTCCATAAAAAGATTCGCTACGATCGGGGAGAGGGGGGAACCCATGGCAACGCCACAGGTCTGCTCGAAGAACTCCCCTTCGAAACAGATCTTATACTTGCCAAGAACAAAGTATTGAATATTGTGACAAGTAAGACTATTGAACCATCTGATGCAGCTGGAAAGGAAAAGTTCAAGGAAGATGATATCACTGCAATGATTCTAACAGTAGACTCCATTAGAGATCATCTCATCCCCTACATTGCAAAGCATGACACCTCCAAGAAGATGTATGATGCCCTAATAAATCTCTACACTGTCAAGAATGTTGGTAAATCCATGAGTTTGAAGAACGAGCTCCGAAATACAAGGATGACTAATGAGAATATTGTGGCTTCATACTTCGTAAGGATTTCGCAAATTTGAGATCAAATTTCAGCGATTGGAGAAACCATCTATGATCAAGAACTTGTGACTACAACACTTAATGGTCTCCCTAGATCATGGGATGCATTTGCAGCAAGCATAAGCAGTTGCAAAGAAGCTCCTTCGCTTTAGAAAATTAAGGTCTTCATGTTCTCAAGAAGAAGCAAGATTAATGACTAGAGATCGTCAAGATGAAGAAGTTCAAGCCCTTGCAGCTCGCTTCAAGGACAAGGAAAATAAGAAGTTTGGACCTCAACATAAGAAGTCAGGAAAAGGGTCTTCTTCTTCTAAAAAGAAGAAAGATTTATCTAAGATACAATGTTATGGTTGTCAAGAATATGGACATTTCAAGAGAGATTATCATAATATGACTAACAAGAAAAGAAAAGGGAAACAACATGCTTCCGCAACAGAAGTTGAAGAAGCCCAAGGGAGAAACATATTTCTCTACAATTCCACTTTCACAGGTTCCTTTGCAGATGATGATGACATGTGGCGGGAGATAGTGGAGCATCAAGGCGCATGACCAAAGAGCATAATATCTTTCAAGCAAGACAGAAAATAAGTTGTCTCAAAGAGTTGAATTGGGAGACAACGACAACTGCGTACCATGTTTGAAAAATAATATTGTCTCTGTTTCTTGTTTAGAAGATAAAGGATATAGGGTTGCTTTTGTGGATGGAAAAGTACTTGTTTGGTCAAAAGGCTCTAGTATAGATGATGCTAGGGTTTTTGGGATTCATGATGGTAGACTGTATAGACTTGTGATTCAACCAGATCAAGCATTAGTACATGATGAAATAGATCCAAGTGAGCTATGGCACCGAAGCTATGGACATCTTCATTTTAGAGCATTGTCTGAATTAAATGAATAGTGTTAGCAGTTCCTGAACTACAAGTAAAGAATGATGGTGTATGCAAAAGTTGTACTCTTGGGAAGTGTTACCACTCAAACCAGTAGGGGACCTAAAAGGGGTTCCTAAGAGGGCAACTATTAGGTTAAGGGCAACAGTGGAGGCTTAGCCCACTATCACCACAGCGAAGTCTCCCTACTCTTTACGGAATTTCACTGATCAGAGGATTCTCGGTAGTGTAGGGATCACTCGTAAAGTATATGTCAATGGATAGGTGGAAAGTGACCCTGGAAACCCTTTCCCAAGGATGGAGTGAAGAAAGGAACTTGCTTGCTCTTTAAGCAAGGGACTTGGTCCTCCAGGGGTAAGGGGTGAGGATTGGAGGGTTGAGGGAGAAGGAATAGGCTTATAGGCGAAGTTCTTAATCCCTATAATCCTTGGGAAATTTGGATTCCCAAATGGTCCTTTACAAATAATCTTTATTGAGAAGTGGGACCACATGAGGGCAAGTGTGTTGGACACAAATTGTCATTGATGTCAATATGGCAATATTCAAGGAAGGAGACAGAGGCAAAGAAGAGGAGCAAACAGCTGGAGGAGTCATATATATGTATATGTCAGATATATATGCCAATGAAGAGGAGCACACAGTGCAAACAGAGGAAACACAGAAACAGAGCGATCAGAGAGCTTATATGCATGCATTTAACAACTACCGGAGAAGAAATCACATGTATACGTGCAACTGCACTATCGGGAGCCATCGGAAGAGCAATGGATGCATTTAACAACAAACAGAGCCATCAGAGCCACAGAGGAGCAGATGGAGACGAGAGGAGCTAACAGAGCACGAAGCACCACCATTGGAGCCATAGAGGAAGCAGACAGAGTTAGAGGAGCCAAGAGGAGCACACAAGAGGAGCCAAGAGGAGCCAAGTGGAGCATAAACATGCATATGGCGGCAAAGACCTGTATATGCATTTAACGCAAACAGAGCTATTGGAGGCGGAAGACTTAGACTCATACGCAAATACACTGACGGAGTGAAAAAGGTAGAGTTTATATTGTATGAGCAGGTTACGTTATCAGGCTTGTAAAACCCATGTATGTATGCTTTAACATCTGTTGAACACTCTTGAAAACGCTGGAGAAAAGTTGCTGAAACATCAATTTCTCTGTTGCTGAAACACCACTTTCGGCATTGCCGAAACAACAATTTCGGCGTTGTTGAAACACCTCCGTGACGAAATTATATTTTGGCGTTGCTGAAACACCTCCATGACAAAATTATATTTCGGCGTTGCTGAAACACCTCCGCGACGACATTATATTTTCGTGACACCATCAATCGAAGGTAAACATGAGGAAGCTAAAGCGAATGGAGGAGAAAAGCCAGAAGGTCAAGCGAGTGTTGAGGAAGCCGAAGCTCAGGCGAGCAAGGAGGAAGCCAAAGAGCCATTGAGTAAGTGGAAATGAATGGACAAAGGCATGAGAATGTATAAAATAGTAAAAACAAATTGTAGCTGTTGTACATCCGATGCTACCCCAACTCAACACTCCCTCTTAACGAGGACTGTGCTCTAGCAATACTCCTCACCGATTATCACCCTGATCATCCGGCATTGGTCCCTGTGTTGATGCTAAGCCTCCCTGCCCAACATCCTTTGCACTGCTGCACCCTGTACTGTTGCCCATGGCTCTGCTATTGCCACTGCTGCATCTGTACGACAACTCCCTTTGCATCTGTGTTGTTGCTAGTCCTTTCTCCCAACACTACATCCGCACTACAACTCCCTCTGCATCTGTGTTGCTATCACTCCTATCTCTACAACTGAAACGGGTTCTTTACCATCCCCATGTTTTCCCTGAAGTAGTCAAACTTTGTCCTTCCAAGGGCCTTGGTAAGGATGTCCGCCACCTGTTCTCCTGTAGGAGTGTAGCTCAACTGTACAGCTCCTCATTGGACACAGTTTCTGACAAAGTGACACCGGATATCAATATGCTTCGACCTATCATGAAACACCAGATTCTCAAAGAGCTTGATGCAACTCTGATTATCGCACATGATCCTGGTTACCTCCATATTCCTTCTGAATAGGTTCACAAGCAGTTTTCTAAGCCATATGGCCTCACATGAAGTTGTGCTTGCAACCATATATTCTACCTCAGATGAGCTCAGAGCCACGCACTTCTGTTTCCTACTGCACCAAGAGGTCATTCCTAATCCAATGTTGAAGCAGTACCCAGAGGTACTTTTTCGATCCACTAAACTTCCTGCCCAATCTGCATCTGTAAATCGACTCAATCTGATATCCTTACTCCTGTTGTACAAGAGTCCATAATCGATTGTTCCCTGTAAATACCTGAGAACATGTTTGGCTGCTGCCCAGTGCACCCTCTTTAGTTCCACCATGAACTGACTAAGGGTGTTGACAACGTAGCAAATGTCTGGCCTGGTATTGACCAGATACAATAGGGACCCTATGAGTTGTCTGTATAAGGTGGGATCAACCTCCTTGTCTTTTGATGCATCAATATTCTTCCAATTGGTGATCATTGGAGTAGCCATGGGTCTACAGTCCTCCATCCTAAATCTCTTCAGGATTTCAGTAGCATGTCTCCCTTGCCCAAGGAAGATCTCTCCCTTTTGTTGCCAAACTTCCAACCCTAGGAAATAATGCATTCGTCCCAAATCCTTCGTATCGAATTCTATGGCTAGATTCTTCTTGCAGTGCCCGATGAGCCTGGATGATCCTGTCAAAAAGACATCATCTA